>CANTFL010000650.1:0-69304 GCA_947650285.1 Hyaloperonospora brassicae
GCTGCTCGAGTGATACGCTACAGCACAGCAGCGTGGTGCAAAGCAAGGCAATGCAACGTCGGTTGGCAACCAGCCACTCGAGACCATCATTTACGTAGCTCGCATCCACACTTCACGCAGTTTTCGCACCAAGAGAAATACGCGCACGGCTTTGCAAGATACTTCAATGTCGTTTGCGGACCACCACAGTGCCAACGTGCCCCGGATACCAGCTCATGCTAGAGAAGTCGTGGCCTCAGCTCTCAAGCGGACAAAGACAATCATAGCAATGAAACAATCACATGGCGATGAAGAGTTACTTGCTTGCAACGCCACCGGGAAGGAAGCTTGTACACTGCAAAGTTTCCACCTCTTCTTTTCCAACACGTACACAAACAGATCTCCTCAGTCTTGGTGCCGCGGATGCTCTCCAGGAGTTCGTGTCGCTGCTGCTCGAGTGATACGCTACAGCACAGCAGCGTGGTGCAAAGCAAGGCAATGCAACGTCGGTTGGCAACCAGCCACTCGAGACCATCATTTACGTAGCTCGCATCCACTCTTCACGCAGTTTTCGCACCAAGAGAAATACGCGCACGGCTTTGCAAGATACTTCAATGTCGTTTGCGGACCACCACAGTGCCAACGTGTTCCGGATGCCATCTCATGCTAGAGAAGTAGTGGCCTCCGCTCTCTCAAGCGGATGGAGGCAATCCTAGCGATGAGACAATCACTGGCGATGATGAGTTACTTGCTTGCAACGCCACCGGGAAGGAAGCTTGTACGCTGCAAAGTTTCCACCTCTTCTTTTCCAACACGTACACAAACAGATCTCCTCGTCTTGGCGCCGCGGATGCTCTCCAGGAGTTCGTGTCGCTGC
Organism: Hyaloperonospora brassicae; assembly: GCA_947650285.1. Taxonomy (NCBI): domain Eukaryota; phylum Oomycota; class Peronosporomycetes; order Peronosporales; family Peronosporaceae; genus Hyaloperonospora; species Hyaloperonospora brassicae. Next base: position 857 of record CANTFL010000650.1, read on the forward strand.
TGCTCGAGTGATACGCTACAGCACAGTAGCGTGGTGCAAAGCAAGGCAATGCAACGTCGGTTGGCAACCAGCCACCCGAGACCATCATTTACGTAGCTCGCATCCACTCTTCGCGCAGTTTTCGCACCGAGAGAAATGCGTGCACGGCTTTGCAAGATACTTCAACGTCGTTTGCGGACCACCACAGTGCCAACGTGTACTGGATACCAGCATCATGCTAGAGAAGTCGTGGCCTCAGCTCTCAAGCGGACAAAGACAATCATAGCAATGAAACAATCACACGGCGATGAAGAGTCTACTTGCTTGCAACGCCACCGGGAAGGAAGCTTGTTCGCTACAAAGTCTCCACCTATTCTTTTCCAACACGTACACAAACAGATCTCCTCAGGCTTGGCGCCGCGGATGCTCTCCAGGAGTTCGTGTCGCTGCTGCTCGAGTGATACGCTACAGCACAGCAGCGTGGTGCAAAGCAAGGCAATGCAACGTCGGTTGGCAACCAGCCACTCGAGACCATCATTTACGTAGCTCGCATCCACTCTTCGCGCAGTTTTCGCACCGAGAGAAATGCGCGCACGGCTTTGCAAGATACTTCAACGTCGTTTGCGGACCACCACAGTGCCAACATGCCCCGGATACCAGCTCATGCTAGAGAAGTCGTGGCCTCAGCCTCTCAAGCGGACAAAGACAATCATAGCAATGAAACAATCACATGGCGATGAAGAGTCTACTTGCTTGCAACGCCACCGGGAAGGAAGCTTGTACGCTGCAAAGTTTCCACCTCTTCTTTTCCAACACGTACACAAACAGATCTCCTCGTCTTGGCGCCGCGGATGCTCTCCAGGAGTTCGTGTCGCTGCTATTCGAGTGATACGCTACAGCACAGCAGCGTGGTGCAAAGCAAGGCAATGCAACGTCGGTTGGCAACCAGCCACCCGAGACCATCATTTACGTAGCTCGCATCCACTCTTCGCGCAGTTTTCGCACCGAGAGAAATGCGTGCACGGCTTTGCAAGATACTTCAACGTCGTTTGCGGACCACCACAGTGCCAACATGCCCCGGATACCAGCTCATGCTAGAGAAGCAGTGGACTCAGCTCTCTCTAGCGGAAGTAGACAATCACACGGCGATGAATCAATCACGCCGATGACGAGTCTACTTGCTCGCAACGCCAATGGGAAGGAAGCTTGTTCGCTATAAAGTTTCCACCTCTTCTTTTCCAACACCTACACAAACAGATCTCCTCGTATTGGCGCCGCTGATGCTCTCCAGGAGTTCGTGTCGCTGCTGCTCGAGTGATACGCTACAGCACAGTAGCGTGGTGCAAAGCAAGGCAATGCAACGCGGCACCGCCACTCGAGACCATCATTTACGTAGCTCGCATCCACACTTCACGCAGTTTTCGCACCAAGAGAAATACGCGCACGGCTTTGCAAGATACTTCAATGTCGTTTGCGGACCACCACAGTGGCAACGTGTTCCGGATGCCATCTCAAGCTAGAGAAGTAGTGGCCTCAGCTCTCAAGCGGATGGGGGCAATCCTAGCGATGAGACAATCTTGGCGATGATGAGTTAGTTGCTCGCAACGCCACCGGGAAGGAAGCTAGTACCCTGCAGAGTTTCCACCTATTCTTTTCCAACACGTACACAAACAGATCTCCTCGTCTTGGCGCCGCGGATGCTCTCCAGGAGTTCGTGTCGCTGTTGCTTGAGTGATACGCTACAGCACAGTAGCGTGGTGCAAAGCAAGGCAATGCAACGTCGGTTGGCAACCAGCCACCCGAGACCATCATTTACGTAGCTCGCATCCACTCTTCGCGCAGTTTTCGCACCGAGAGAAATGCGCGCACGGCTTTGCAAGATACTTCAACGTCGTTTGCGGACCACCACAGTGCCAACATGCCCCGGATACCAGCTCATGCTAGAGAAGCAGTGGACTCAGCTCTCTCTAGCGGAAGTAGACAATCACACGGCGATGAATCAATCACGCCGATGACGAGTCTACTTGCTCGCAACGCCAATGGGAAGGAAGCTTGTTCGCTATAAAGTTTCCACCTCTTTTTTTCCAACACGTACACAAACAGATCTCCTCGTATTGGCGCCGCTGATGCTCTCCAGGAGTTCGTGTCGCTGCTGCTCGAGTGATACGCTACAGCACAGTAGCGTGGTGCAAAGCAAGGCAATGCCACTCGAGACCATCATTTACGTAGCTAGCATCCACACTTCACGCAGTTCTATGCAGAGAAGTCGTGGCCTGAGCTCTCAAGCGGACAAAGACAATCATAGCAATGAAACAATCACACGGCGATGAAGAGTCTACTTGCTTGCAACGCCACCGGGAAGGAAGCTTGTGCACTCGAAAGTCTCCACCTATTCTTTTCCAACACGTACACAAACAGATCTCCTCCGTCATGGCGCCGCGGATGCTCTCCAGGAGTTTGTGTCCGCTGCTATTCGAGTGATACGCTACAGCACAGCAGCGTGGTGCAAAGCAAGGCAATGCAACGTCGGTTGGCAACCAGCCACTCGATACCATCATTTACGTAGCTCGCATCCACTCTTCGCGCAGTTTTCGCACCAAGAGAAATACGCGCACGGCTTTGCAAGATACTTCAATGTCGTTTGCGGACCACCACAGTGCCAACATGCCCCGGATACCAGCTTATGCTAGAGAAGTCGTGGCCTGAGCTCTCAAGCGGACAAAGACAATCATAGCAATGAAACAATCACATGGCGATGAAGAGTTACTTGCTTGCAACGCCACCGGGAAGGAAGCTTGCACGCTGCAAAGTTTCCACCTCTTTCTTTTCCAACACGTACACAAACAGATCTCCTCAGGCTTGGTGCCGCGGATGCTCTCCAGGAGTTCGTGTCGCTGCTGCTCGAGTGATACGCTACAGCACAGTAGCGTGGTGCAAAGCAAGGCAATGCAACGTCGGTTGGCAACCAGCCACCCGAGACCATCATTTACGTAGCTCGCATCCACTCTTCGCGCAGTTTTCGCACCGAGAGAAATGCGTGCACGGCTTTGCAAGATACTTCAACGTCGTTTGCGGACCACCACAGTGCCAACATGCCCCGGATACCAGCTCATGCTAGAGAAGCAGTGGACTCAGCTCTCTCTAGCGGAAGTAGACAATCACACGGCGATGAATCAATCACGCCGATGACGAGTCTACTTGCTCGCAACGCCAATGGGAAGGAAGCTTGTTCGCTATAAAGTTTCCACCTCTTCTTTTCCAACACGTACACAAACAGATCTCCTCGTATTGGCGCCGCGGATGCTCTCCAGGAGTTCGTGTCGCTGCTGCTCGAGTGATACGCTACAGCACAGTAGCGTGGTGCAAAGCAAGGCAATAGGGGAGCCACTCGAGACCATCATTTACGTAGCTCGCATCCACACTTCACGCAGTTCTATGCTAGAGAAGTCGTGGCCTGAGCTCTCAAGCGGACAAAGACAATCATAGCAATGAAACAATCACACGGCGATGAAGAGTTACTTGCTTGCAACGCCACCGGGAAGGAAGCTTGTGCACTCGAAAGTCTCCACCTATTCTTTTCCAACACGTACACAAACAGATCTCCTCCGTCTTGGCGCCGCGGATGCTCTCCAGGAGTTTGTGTCGCTGCTATTCGAGTGATACGCTACAGCACAGCAGCGTGGTGCAAAGCAAGGCAATGCAACGTCGGTTGGCAACCAGCCACCCGAGACCATCATTTACGTAGCTCGCATCCACTCTTCGCGCAGTTTTCGCACCAAGAGAAATGCGTGCACGGCTTTGCAAGATACTTCAACGTCGTTTGCGGACCACCACAGTGCCAACATGCCCCGGATACCAGCTCATGCTAGAGAAGCAGTGGACTCAGCTCTCTCAAGCGGAAGTAGACAATCACACGGCGATGAATCAATCACGCCGATGACGAGTCTACTTGCTCGCAACGCCAATGGGAAGGAAGCTTGTTCGCTATAAAGTTTCCACCTCTTCTTTTCCAACACGTACACAAACAGATCTCCTCGTATTGGCGCCGCGGATGCTCTCCAGGAGTTCGTGTCGCTGCTGCTCGAGTGATACGCTACAGCACAGTAGCGTGGTGCAAAGCAAGGCAATGCCACTCGAGACCATCATTTACGTAGCTAGCATCCACACTTCACGCAGTTCTATGCAGAGAAGTCGTGGCCTGAGCTCTCAAGCGGACAAAGACAATCATAGCAATGAAACAATCACACGGCGATGAAGAGTTACTTGCTTGCAACGCCACCGGGAAAGAAGCTTGTGCACTCGAAAGCCTCCACCTATTCTTTTCCAACACGTACACAAACAGATCTCCTCAGGCTTGGTGCCGCGGATGCTATTAATGACTTCGTGTCCGCTGCTCGAGTGAATACGCTACACCACAGCAGCGTGGTGCATAGCAAGGCAATGCAACGTCGGTTATCAACCGGCCACTCGAGACCATCATTTACGTAGCTCGCATCCACACTTCACGCAGTTTTCGCACCAAGAGAAATACGCGCACGGCTTTGCAAGATACTTCAATGTCGTTTGCGGACCACCACAGTGCCAACGTGTCCCGGATACCAGCTCATGCTAGAGAAGTAGTGGCCTCAGCCTCTCAAGCGGATAGAGACAATCATAGCAATGAAACAATCACTTGGCGATGAAGAGTTACTTGCTCGCAACGCCACCGGGAAGGAAGCTTGTACCCTGCAAAGTTTCCACCTCTTCTTTTCCAACACGTACACAAACAGATCTCCTCGTCTTGGCGCCGCGGATGCTCTCCAGGAGTTCGTGTCGCTGCTGCTCGAGTGATACGCTACAGCACAGTAGCGTGGTGCAAAGCAAGGCAATGCAACGTCGGTTGGCAACCAGCCACCCGAGACCATCATTTACGTAGCTCGCATCCACTCTTCGCGCAGTTTTCGCACCGAGAGAAATGCGTGCACGGCTTTGCAAGATACTTCAACGTCGTTTGCGGACCACCACAGTGCCAACATGCCCCGGATACCAGCTCATGCTAGAGAAGCAGTGGACTCAGCTCTCTCTAGCGGAAGTAGACAATCACACGGCGATGAATCAATCACGCCGATGACGAGTCTACTTGCTCGCAACGCCAATGGGAAGGAAGCTTGTTCGCTATAAAGTTTCCACCTCTTTTTTCCAACACGTACACAAACAGATCTCCTCGTATTGGCGCCGCTGATGCTCTCCAGGAGTTCGTGTCGCTGCTGCTCGAGTGATACGCTACAGCACAGTAGCGTGGTGCAAAGCAAGGCAATGCCACTCGAGACCATCATTTACGTAGCTAGCATCCACACTTCACGCAGTTCTATGCAGAGAAGTCGTGGCCTGAGCTCTCAAGCGGACAAAGACAATCATAGCAATGAAACAATCACACGGCGATGAAGAGTCTACTTGCTTGCAACGCCACCGGGAAGGAAGCTTGTTCGCTACAAAGTCTCCACCTATTCTTTTCCAACACGTACACAAACAGATCTCCTCCGGCTTGGCGCCGCGGATGCTCTCCAGGAGTTTGTGTCGCTGCTATTCGAGTGATACGCTACAGCACAGCAGCGTGGTGCAAAGCAAGGCAATGCAACGTCGGTTGGCAACCAGCCACTCGAGACCATCATTTACGTAGCTCGCATCCACTACTTCGCGCAGTTTTCGCACCAAGAGAAATACGCGCACGGCTTTGCAAGATACTTCAATGTCGTTTGCGGACCACCACAGTGCCAACGTGCCCCGGATACCAGCATCATGCTAGAGAAGTCGTGGCCTCAGCTCTCAAGCGGACAAAGACAATCATAGCAATGAAACAATCACACGGCGATGAAGAGTCTACTTGCTTGCAACGCCACCGGGAAGGAAGCTTGTACGCTGCAAAGTTTCCACCTCTTCTTTTCCAACACGTACACAAACAGATCTCCTCGTCTTGGTGCCGCGGATGCTCTCCAGGAGTTCGTGTCGCTGCTATTCGAGTGATACGCTACAGCACAGCAGCGTGGTGCAAAGCAAGGCAATGCAACGTCGGTTGGCAACCAGCCACCCGAGACCATCATTTACGTAGCTCGCATCCACTCTTCGCGCAGTTTTCGCACCGAGAGAAATGCGTGCACGGCTTTGCAAGATACTTCAACGTCGTTTGCGGACCACCACAGTGCCAACATGCCCCGGATACCAGCTCATGCTAGAGAAGCAGTGGACTCAGCTCTCTCTAGCGGAAGTAGACAATCACACGGCGATGAATCAATCACGCCGATGACGAGTCTACTTGCTCGCAACGCCAATGGGAAGGAAGCTTGTTCGCTATAAAGTTTCCACCTCTTCTTTTCCAACACGTACACAAACAGATCTCCTCGTATTGGCGCCGCTGATGCTCTCCAGGAGTTCGTGTCGCTGCTGCTCGAGTGATACGCTACAGCACAGTAGCGTGGTGCAAAGCAAGGCAATGCCACTCGAGACCATCATTTACGTAGCTAGCATCCACACTTCACGCAGTTCTATGCAGAGAAGTCGTGGCCTGAGCTCTCAAGCGGACAAAGACAATCATAGCAATGAAACAATCACACGGCGATGAAGAGTTACTTGCTTGCAACGCCACCGGGAAAGAAGCTTGTGCACTCGAAAGCCTCCACCTATTCTTTTCCAACACGTACACAAACAGATCTCCTCAGGCTTGGTGCCGCGGATGCTATTAATGACTTCGTGTCCGCTGCTCGAGTGAATACGCTACACCACAGCAGCGTGGTGCATAGCAAGGCAATGCAACGTCGGTTATCAACCGGCCACTCGAGACCATCATTTACGTAGCTCGCATCCACACTTCACGCAGTTTTCGCACCAAGAGAAATACGCGCACGGCTTTGCAAGATACTTCAATGTCGTTTGCGGACCACCACAGTGGCAACGTGTTCCGGATGCCATCTCAAGCTAGAGAAGTAGTGGCCTCCGCTCTCTCAAGCGGATGGAGGCAATCCTAGCGATGAGACAATCTTGGCGATGATGAGTTAGTTGCTCGCAACGCCACCGGGAAGGAAGCTAGTACCCTGCAGAGTTTCCACCTATTCTTTTCCAACACGTACACAAACAGATCTCCTCGTCTTGGCGCCGCGGATGCTCTCCAGGAGTTCGTGTCGCTGTTGCTTGAGTGATACGCTACAGCACAGTAGCGTGGTGCAAAGCAAGGCAATGCAACGTCGGTTGGCAACCAGCCACCCGAGACCATCATTTACGTAGCTCGCATCCACTCTTCGCGCAGTTTTCGCACCGAGAGAAATGCGTGCACGGCTTTGCAAGATACTTCAACGTCGTTTGCGGACCACCACAGTGCCAACGTGCCCCGGATACCAGCTCATGCTAGAGAAGTCAGTGGCCTCAGCTCTCTCAAGCGGACAGTAGACAATCATACGGCGATGAATCAATCACGCGCGATGACGAGTCTACTTGCTCGCAACGCCACTGGGAAGGAAGCTTGTTCGCTATAAAGTTTCCACCTCTTCTTTTCCAACACGTACACAAACAGATCTCCTCGTATTGGCGCCGCGGATGCTCTCCAGGAGTTCGTGTCGCTGCTGCTCGAGTGATACGCTACAGCACAGTAGCGTGGTGCAAAGCAAGGCAATGCAAGCCACTCGAGACCATCATTTACGTAGCTAGCATCCACACTTCACGCAGTTCTATGCTAGAGAAGTCGTGGCCTGAGCTCTCAAGCGGACAAAGACAATCATAGCAATGAAACAATCACACGGCGATGAAGAGTTACTTGCTTGCAACGCCACCGGGAAAGAAGCTTGTGCACTCGAAAGCCTCCACCTATTCTTTTCCAACACGTACACAAACAGATCTCCTCAGGCTTGGTGCCGCGGATGCTATTAATGACTTCGTGTCCGCTGCTCTGGCTCATGGCGGGTTAGCTAAGCCATACCCAGGATGAGATCGTATCTCGAATCTAAATTGAGGACAAGACAGCGTCCAATGCTGTCAAAGTCCAAAAACTTCACACCTAAGTTCAACGGAACTTTAGGCACCGTGACGCGACTACCAGTCGCTAAAATAACGGTGATTGAATCACCCTCATGCGCTTTGAGCGCTTCAGCGTATCAAAGACTTCCTCAAGGGAACGGTGTCGAGCATAATTGCATGATGCTCCGGATCGATGAGGATCGACCAATTCTTTTCAAAGCCTTTAATCTTTGCCTCGGCGACTAACAAGCCAGGCTTGTATCCATGCTCTGTGCTGGTGGTCACATAGCTCGGTGGGGCTAAGCCCTGTTTCACTCTACCTCGTAGAGAAGCAACAGAACTCAATTCTACCCCAGTAGGGCGCCCCGCACCTACTCTGGTGTCGACGTTTCCCCGTGCCATACCAGGTTTCTGGTTGTGGCTGGGGTTTCGACCCATGTGAGTAGGTTCGTTGCTTACGCAAAGGACAAGTGAGACGCAAGTGTTTAGTGATTCCGCACATATAACAGCATTTCACTTCCTGTCGTTGCTCTGTAACATGAAGCTCTGCTTCACCTTCATCTTCAGCATGGCTGATATCCATCTTTTCTGGATTACAGTAAGCAGAGGTGCTCGCAGAGGTCGTCCTCGCAAAGCTTGGGTTGTACCCATTCCAATTAAGTCTGGCCGACTTGAAGTTGTGCTCAGTATTTTGAACGATGCTAACAGCCTCCTCAAAAGTAGAGCGATGGACTCGAAACACCTCGGTCCTAGCAACGCCAGTGCGGAGACCTTCCATGAAGAGACAGTCACATAGACTGTCTCAGAGAGAGGGTCAGACTGCATAGCAGCCATCAGAGTTTATAACTTCTGGACATAGTCTGTTAGCTCATTCTTACCCTGACGGGTAGCCAAGAAGCGTGAGCGCACGCGATAGGCCTGGTAAGGCGGCGAGAAAACTCGCAATAGATCTAACTTATGCGAATCCCATGTGGGAAACGCCAAGTCAACCGACGTGCCACATTTCAGAGCCCACTCTCTAGCTCTTCCATCGAGCTTGGAGATGGCCAGCGAGACCCGCTGATACTCCAGTGAGATAAGGCCAGAGCTCATGGCCATCTCAATCTCACGGATCCAGAGGGTCAGGTTTCCCCCCACCTTCCCGGAGTAGTGTTAAGTCCACTCTAAGGGGACGAGGCTTATCCTCTTCAGTTGGTATCGCCACGTAGCGTGTTGGCATAGCCGACGCTACTTTGTTTTGAATCTGCCCTAAAAAGGCCGTTACATACTGCATGAAGGCCTCGACTCGATCATTGAGCACATCGGAACTTGTGCAGCTAGAAACTCAACATAGTCATGGCCTACAGCCACGGTCAGCTTCTCAAGCGCGACCTTTTGAGGCTCAGAGAGGGGTGTGGATTGCTCCATCCTCACAGAGGATCAGTCGTTACAGACTCAGGTGCAGATTGACTACGAGTGCTACCAAGTGTAGCAGAGCTACACAGGTCCTTAAGTCATAGAAATAATTAACGCTCAATGAGCAACATTAATTCTACGAACCCGACTCAAAACGTCAACAGCTCCATAAGCTAAGGTTTGGTTCAAAGAACCCGACTCGAAGAGTCAACAAACTCAGAGAGCTTACGGTCGCTATTCCAGGGGGACCAAACGACTCAAAGAATCACACGCACTGAGTGCACAAGGAGTAGCTGCCTTAACAAGGCGTTGCTACTTCCTTACATCGCGAGACGCCTCAGAGAGGCACGTGTCATTTGTTGATCAAAATCGGAACTGGTTTTTTCCCCTTCTTTTCACCTAAAAGAACACCGTAGAACAAAGTAAAAACTAACTACTCGCTAATGTCCTGGGTAAATCTATTAAAAGATCTCGTAATCAATTGTTGAGAGACATCAGTCTTCAAGAATTGTTACTTGTGTTCTAATATTACTTTAAAGGGGATCATCCCTTGTGTGTACCACACCTATTATCGACTACCAGTTGACGTGTAACCCCGTTACAGATCCGCGCATAGACTTTCACTTAATGGAGCTCGCCCAAATCAACAGCGATAACCCGGTTCGACCAGCATGACGTGATGAATGATGACGTCGACGCAACCACACTTGCGTTTAGTATAATTTCCGTTCCAGCCGTTCTTTCAGTGCCAATGCTGGATTACGATCATGTCGGCCCATGATGCAGATTTCTCTGACCCCAAAGACGTGCTGAAGTAGATGTGAGCTAATCGATCTCGTCCTGGCTGCGTACATGATATTCTTGGATCATCTAGGATATCGGGCATTCGTGGACAAAGGTTCGCCTCCATTCAGCGATCCACGTAAACTTCAACTTGTCCCTGATATTATTATTGACATTTTGAGTTTCTATCCGTTGAGCCAAAAAATATTCCAATGTCCACATCTCACGGCTCCCTTTTGTCCTCGCTCTGAATAAACTTATGACGGCCATAAGCATCAGGTAGAACAAGGGACCGTGTTTAGAGAGGTGACCTAGACATAGGAATGGATATGCCCCTAGAAACAGTGAGCGTACTCTAGTGCCTTGTGCTTAAACACACTAGAAAGAACGCGCAATCTTAAACCACCTTAAGGTATCGGCAGGTGTATTATAGGCTGCACGATAACGAGCCACAGTTGTAAGCGCAGCGAGGTGAGAACAAGACGGTTGAAAGTATTGTCCTCTGTATTGTCCTTCTAATCAATTTGCCATTTGACATTCGTCATCGTATACACCTGCGCAGATACTGTGTCATGGCAATCGAGATTTAGTGCCTACATGTCACATTTTTAAATTCGGACCTTCTTCGCAAGCGTTACTTCGCAGCCATGCCCAGTCATCGCGAGTGCCGGTGAGCGCTGGTACCTTGTAAAAGGCCGGACTTGCAAATGTAAAACTCTAATCATCTTCCCACTTCTTTTTTATATCGGTTGTTCTTGTGTGATATGCTTTTGACCGTCAATGTAGACATCTACGTCGCCAAGCCGCTGTCCAGATTTCCAAAAATTGATCATTGAGGACACAAAGGAGCTCATTTGGATAACGCAAGCTCTGGACAATGGACAATATCCCCCTCGGCTCACGCTGTGCCACCGTGATCTATTACTCGGTGCTTCTACGTACAAGGTTAAACGCAATCAAAGCTGACGACGCTCAACCCTCGTCATGTGTGAGTCGTAGGTGGGGTCGAGATGCGCAGGTAGTTTCATTATCCTGAGATAAAGGTTAGGGACCGAAATTCGACATCAGCGCCTTCTTATCGCTGGCATGTACGTCTTCTTTTGTGCGCATATGTAGCCTAACTTATTCTTCATCTACTGAAGTTGTTTAATGCGCTCGTTTTGAGATTTGGGCCGATCACACGTGTCGCGAGGTGTGGGGACTAACTCGGGCTGCTAGTCCTTAGTGAAGTCGTCATTGCGAACGAACAAAGAGGATGAAAAGCGATCCTCTGTGTAAAGCTGGATTTGCTCAGGCGGCGGAGTAACGTCCAATAGTGTCGGCGTCACCGGATGCGGTGATAGGGGTGTGGGATCGCCTAGAGGGCCTGGCTGACAAGCCGCTTGCAAGCGTTTGTGCATATACGCGGGATAGTGATCTTCCCATAATCGAAGTACCAACGGAAGTACATTGTCTTGAGTGTTGGCTAGCGTAATACCTTTATAGCAGTATTTAATATCCATAAGATTTTTTTCCGTCTCGTTATTTGCTCCTCTCTTCATGGTGCTCGGGCGAAACACGGAGCATGCCCAAAAATCTGATTCGTCCGTATTGCGATCAAGCAAACATACATTGTGTCGTAGGAAATTGGCTGCGATGGATAAAACTCTACTGCAACCATGATAATGCCGTACGACGTCGGAGAGGCGTGCGAAACGGGAGGTAGCATAGTCATGCAAGTACCAACGAAATACTTTGGCAGACTCCCGTGAAGTCATACCTTCCCATCCACGATGCATACTGATCAGTGTAGCTTGACGAATAGAATGAGAGATTTGCTTGTCAAAAGTTTAAAGGCCCGCTCATTGTTCACCTCGTTTAAGACTTCTTGTCATCGCTCTTGAAGTGGTATAATGCGCGACCAAATCGAGATAAGCCCTAGCCTTGGTCTAAGTTCTTGCCAGGCAACTACCTGAAGCCGGAGTAGTCACCGGCGTAAGAATAAGTCCAGATTCATTTGTAGGTAAATCCGGATCGGTAGCGAGTGTCAAACCCTTCAGAAGAACTAGCGTTATCGGGCTACGAGAAATAGTCGCCACTGCCGTTCGTAATGCAGAGAACGTATCCTATTGGTCAATGTCAGTAACTGGGATACGAATTGTCGTTGGGTGGTTTCGCGGAATAAAGATGTATATTCATCTTGCCCGCACCCGCGTTGGTCGCCAACTCGAGATTAGTGGATTCATTGTTACCTGATAGATCCGCTGTTCCGTCCCCATTGGAAGTATGATGATGCACTGCTTCATCCGCGCCTGTGTCTTCTGGCCAAGTATCCAAGTGTACAAAACACTAAGCAACCGTCTGGTACCGAAATGTTTGAGCCTAAAGCCAGGATTTAGGAGGGTGCTATCGTCGTATAGGAACAGTAACCAAACGTTTCTTTGGTGCTGGTGTAGGCTTCTTGGGTCTCTGGAAAAGATCCTGGACCACACTCACACTGGAGTGGTGTTTGAATACGTTCGACATCTCGCGATTGTCGAGGATCAAGCCACTGCGTTCTGGGCTATTTATTTTTACTCGTGCTGTAACTGCAGTATGATAGCTGCCGTCTCGATAATCTCCGCTAAGCTACCAAATGGCGAGGCCAAATCGTACAACCCCGTTATTTAAGTTCTCCAGCATCTGAGCTACCTGGGCCAAGCAATTGATCCTCGGTGTAACGATAGCGCGCCATGCGATGGCCGAGCGTCCCACAATATAGGCACTGGAGACGACGTCCAACGTCCGGGTGCTTTAAGACCATCGTCTGTACTAGCCAGACAAGACACACTACTCCGCGCAGGATGTCCGGACAGCCTCCAATTAAACTGTCCACCTCCACACAATTGATGTCCGAGATCGCTGGTGGGTTTATCGAGATTTTTAACATCAAAGTCCGGCGTGATATGGGCGCGAAGATAAGCGGTTATAAATTTGATGTCATATACAGGGTGACGTTATTTAATTTCACGGCATATTACCTAGCTGATGCAGCATGGATTCCGTCACTTTCAAGCTGCCGAGCCAGACGGATCACTTGATTGGCAGGTGCATGTTGGTCACTCTCTACATCACATTCCTGAACGCGATTGCTACAAAATAAAAAATTTGCGAGCGGTCGCCTGATCAAAGAAAAAAAGTGAATAAATTGCTTAATCGGATAGTAGCTGATTGTCTCGGCAACATTGAGGAGTCGGAGTAGATCCTCTTGGTTCGCTCGTACTGGTCCGCCGCCAGCATATGTCCTACCTTAGTAGCAATTGTACTTCGGCAACAATCTTGAAGTTCACTTCAACTACGCAATTAAAATACTAGTTCACCATCAACTTAAGCCTAAATAGTTCGGTAGAGACGGACGCACTCCTTTGAAAGGAGGAAGCTATGTAGAAAAACGGGTCGGTGTTAGAACACGATACTCCCTTTTTAAATCCGCCGATTATGCGCCTTTGTGTCTGGTGTATCGGTTCTTTATCGGCTACCACACCGAGATGCCGCCAACTTAGCGCATACAGCCCGCAAAGTTTCAAACTCTTTCGCCATTTACACCTTCTAATTAAACATGAACGGTTTTAAGCTACCGTTGTGGTTTCCGTCCCCACACTATGGAAAATGGTTTGAGGTTTTAGTCCACTGATTATGCGGCGTCAACTTGGCCGATTTGACCTTGCTGATCATATTCTGCAGAATGGGTTTGAAAGACCAAGTAGTGTTCTACAAAGTTGAAGTAGCCTTTCTAGCAGTGTCCATTCATGTCAGATAAAAGCATTGCTTCCCACACATGCTACATAAAAATCTGGAACAAAACCACTTGTTCGACGTTGCGTAGTTAAAGGTATCGTAACTTCCCCTGCTTTACGAGCTCAGCGTCTATCTTGACCACAAAAGCTTCGTCGATGTGTGACTTGCTTCTGGTGGTAGCACATTCTTGAGGCACCACCGCGAACGAATGCTTCGTGCAGCCAGTAAGGATGGCAATGATCACGAGACGAAGGATTCATCGATGGGTCACTTGCGTTCAGTGGTATCGCGTTCTTGAAGCATCATCGCAAAGGAAATGTAATGCAACTAGCAAAGAACGACTTTGAACACGAATTAAAGGATCCGTTGACGCGGTCACATCCGTCCTGTGATAGCACATCCTTAAGGCGCCATCGCGAACGGATGTTTGAAACAACTAGTGGGTACCGACATGACCACGCGACACAGCTATTTCGATGCGTTCTGAGAAAGTCAGAGGTAGCAAGTTGCTGAGTTTGTGTTCTTCAACACCTACACGAACTTTACAGCAATCTTCTTACCACTAAATAGACCGTATTTAGAGCAACCTTGCGCATGATGACAATCAACTGAATGATCACGATAAATATTGGTGGTTGAGCTAATGATATACATGTTCGAGAATGATAGCGTGCCAGCTGATCTACGGAATTTGTCTTCGCTCGTACCAATCGATATTCCATGTACGTCCTTGTGAAAGATCACGGGCTCAACCCTACTTTAAGTATCGTTTGTTACACGACTTATCCAACCAAAGGTTTTGTGAGCGCTTATCGCACTCATATATCATCCCGCGTTGGTTTATAACATTATGTCTTTGCAGGCCCGAATGTCATCATTTTATAAGATCCCACACACTCCATCCTACCAACTTAGTACATCTATAAATTGCTGGCCAATCTTACTGAGACGATATGAAACCAGAAAGCGCAGTAGTTGTCGGAGATTCTGTCACTGACAAAACTATTTGCGGTCAGTCGGAGTGAGGTACGGTCGATTTATTATAATTCTGCACAACAACGAAACCGACGAACTATCTTTGCATGGAAGGTGGTGTCTATAAAACCCAACCGCTCCCAGTCACCCTTCATGACGAAGTTCACATACCTGTGCCATGGGAAACAAAAGAAAGACGGTTTCGGGTTCCCTATGGAATGGCTCACGAAACTCGTTCACTGTATGATTAGTCACTGCAAACACACGCCAGCATTTGGTCTAGGAATGTTCCGCTCAGTACAGATCTTTTCGTTTCACCAACGTTGTTCAATCGGCCAGTGCTATATAAATGACGACATATTCTGAATAAGTTCATCGAGTATATACTCCTGTTGTTGCTGGAGACGTGCGCAGCATCATGCAAAGCTTTCATTATCTCGAATCGTAGACCTCTGGAGATCCACTTGAGTTTATGTGCTGGTAGTTGTTGACCACGAATGCGGTCGTTTTTCTTTCGTCGAGAGGATCAGTCTTGTAGTGCTTGTCCCACGAAGGTGAGGAGTACACGTTTTCATCGACGACCGCGTTTCCGTCCAAATCGAAGTTACTGCTAGCGATAGCTGTGAGGGGTGAGCCCCTTTCCTTTAATTAATACGAATGTAATAATCGTGAATACTATCAATTTAGATGATAATTAATAAACATCACTCGAGAAGAGGTACAGTTGGCGGAATAGTACCCCCGGGGGTAGTATCCTTGGGTTCTTCACGTATTAATTAATGTACACACTACAGAACCAGATTATCCACCCATATCTGCTAGAAGCGCGCAATGGGTGGTGAGCAAGAAATCCACATAGTATATTGTAGTTTAATATAGTCAGAACAAGACAAAGTCGGCTTATTTAAAAACCTTAACTATTTCAAATACAGTTCTACTTTTCCCTTAAACAGATCTTCCTATTTTTGTTTACTTCCTCTCGCTTCCTCGCGCCACGTATACGCGACGTCGGAAATACGCATACTTGTACTTTGTTTCCACCAAGGGCTTCTCAGTTATTTGGTAAGAGCGTGTTCCGTTACAACTGCTAGCACCATGTAGTCCGTAAAACGACCACGACCACCCCATTAAACATGAACATGATGGATCAATAGGAAAGATGTCACGCCACTCATTTTACGTTTTGACGATATCATTGACCTCGAACGGAGTGCGGTAAAACGTGTGAGTTATACCGCAGGCAAAACCGCCAGTAGCTCCATGTTGGCGTCTCTTGGCAGAGACCAACAACACACCGCTATTTCCAGGTTCATTCAAAACAAACTTGCAGCTGAGAGAGATATCAGCCTTGCTTCACCAGCAAGACTCTCGACAGGCCGAGCAGTTGGAGAAATCGGTACCCAACAGACAGAGCTGTTGAGAAAGCAGCAATCCAATGCTGCCGTGGGTGGGAATACACACGCTTCGTCCCGAAATCTTGAATGTTGATATCTCCAAGTACCGGGGGTCGAGGAAGACTATATGTTAAAATGGTTGTTTGAGCTGTAAGATGCCATAAGGTCTCGTCGCATCGTCGTCGACGAAACGCAAGTTGCATTCGCCCAGTTCATCTTTGATGGACGTGGGAAGGCTTTAGCCTGACCTTTTTGCCGAACTACAGTTATGGATGATGACGGATGGATCTGCTAAACTCTTTAAATATCGACAAATTGTTAATGTTTTAAGACTTCCATAAAGACGTCCAAACTGCAAATGAGCAACTGAAGTCACACGCGTCACTTTACAAGGTTTGCGCCTATCAAAATATTCTGCTCTTATTGTATACCAATGCCGCCGGAGCAAAATTTTGCACTAGTGCCTAATATTCCTGCCGGTTTGCTAGAAAGTATCGTAAACATGCTAATATGTTTTACCTTGGACTGTCATCGTTTTCATTGTTCTGATAAGTGTCGTAAAGACTTGCTGCTGCTTCTCTACCCTCTTCGATACCAACATTTGTTAGATTTTCCTAGAACCAACAAACATGGATTTCAACATCGATCCAAGGGGCTTAATTCCCTTCTACATTTGTTTATGAGATTATATATTAAATTTAATTGCATCGTTTGACAAGTACCCCCAATTATGCATTTAACAAACCTTTTTTGTGGACCACGTCGTCGAATCTTTAGGACCTGTCATTTCTACCTACCACTATGTCAATATCACGTGCGAGTGTGGTTGGCCTTCGGACAAATTCTGTTACGTGAGCTGGTTCTGTACTAGTCGTGTCTTTCATGCAACATGACTACATCTAAGTTTCCCTTCAAGGTAATTGCTTTTGTGTAAAATAGTTGATATCAGGTCATCCAAGGCAAATCCTGATATTCGATCATAGTTCCACCCGAAGAATGACGTGTTCTTGTTTCTCCTGATGATGATCCTGCCAACATTTGCACACACCTGTCTTATAATGACCAGCCATTTGTTTTTTTACTTTGACTTTTTATGTGTCGGTATGCAAATTTGCTTTGCCCATATCTTTCTTATCTTAGAACACGCGATTACTTCAGTGGCAAACACTTAATCCTGAATTTACAAAGGAGGAAAATTAGCTTAGCAAACTACTCTTTATCTCTATCAAAGATAATGGAGCCAAACCTTTTCCTTCACAAACCTGGGATTGGGCAAATATGTTCACTATTACTTCATCACTATCACGAGTACCATCAGGTAGTTGAAGATTGCGCCATATTTATGGCCATGTAGTTTGTGATCGTTACGTTGCCAAACTTTAATGTCCAAACGTCCAACGTAAATAATGTCCTCTCATACTACCTATTTATAGGAACGAGCATATCCCCGCGATATTGTGCCAAGGAAGACACGCGAAACGCTTTATTGTAGGAAAATCTAGGACAGCAATATTTCGAAATATATTTCTTATCGATTAATTAACGCAAAATATCACGATTCTTTTACTCTTTTTTGAAAAATGTAAACTCGAAGCTCATAGGACTCGACGCCTGACACCCTGCCGAAATTGATAGAAGATATATTAATTCCCAACATGAATGACTAAATGTTTACCCGTTGTGAAGCCTTACCTAGAACGAATGTTCCCGAGTACTAGTTAGTTCCATCGTGAATTTTTGAAATACCTGATAGTGTATGTGATCATCTCTCGTCTACCATACATTCTTATGGTCACTTTATGTACTGACTTACATAATGTACGAAGTTGCAGATTATGATCATCAATCGAGCACACTTGATGTGAAAATTATGACTTCTGTACAATACATAATACTATCTTGGGTTGTGTATGAATGTAAGACACCATATGAGCCTTCTCTATAACTTATGATAGCTTAGAAATTTTGATTTTAGACGTAGTTTCCAGGTCTAGGAGTCATTTTTCGTTTGCGTACGTCTGTCACACTGCGACAAGAACAAGTGGTAGATGGAAGATGATGATAAGCGGTGAAAAACCAAGCTCACAAATGGTTTTGGACTGCGCGGTAGTATCGAAGCCATGTTGGCTAGGAAAAAGAGTATCAGTTAGAAACATATAGACTTCTTTCATCTACTCTACAGAAAAGTAGCGACATTTAGTCATTCATATTATGCTCCGTCGAAAATAAAGTCTGCATAGAGAGGTAGTCACCTCTTAATTGTGTGCAAGAGGCGTGGACAACTCACTGTATATGTAGTGATGCACGTTCTGAAAACAAGGTAAACAATTTTCATTAAATGATCAACGTGAGGCCGAACACATACCGTGTGGTCATCAAACGGGTAATTACACGATGCTAGTTGCAGCTGACGATACTACTTACAGTAGATGCTCTGTGCACCATCTATTCCAAACTTTATCAATGAACAGACGATATCGATATCTGTGGCGTCATGAGCTACGTAAGATCATCTGTCTTAATCCATAATTGCTGACAATGCCTATTGTATCAAGTTTGTATTCAATTTTTGAGTGGCACGGTCTACACCGAAATCTATTCCTTTTTTATATAGAAAGATTGAAGATGGTCAGTCATATGGCGTAGTTACCCGAACCATTTTTTCAAAAAAACGTGAATTCACTTATCATATCTATTATATAGTATAGACTGACCAGCCAGCAGGTGATTGCCTCGGTCTGTCTCTTATCAAAGAGCACGTTGTTTATATTAAAGATGTAATTAATCATTAATACATTAATAGATTATTCTACACACTTTTATAAATTTTATACATTTTGTGCTGGCGCAAGCAGACGTAGAATAAGTGGACTTCCATATATTTCTTTCTTCTAAATCTTGGTCGTGGCTGTACCCTTCGTCGGGGCAGCTCGAAAGAAGAACCTTGAAACAATATCTTCAGATTTGTAATACGCCTACGGTTTTTGATAGAGACGATACTGTTGCTTTGTAGAGTAACACTCCACTCTTAAATGATTTCACTTTTAATCCTCGCACTGCTGAGTATGGAATGTCGTTTCCACACATAAACATTGCTTAGAAACCATATATCGGATACATGGACAAACATTTACTCTTTAACATGTGATCTACAGAAATAACTTTTCAATGTTGTCGTCCAAGCCAATATTGTTGATCATTTAACGAAATTAAATTTGGGCTTTTTTTGCTGTATTCATGAGACCTCTCGGATAAACATAGAAGGAAACCGATATGAAATTGGAGGTCACTAAATTTGGCACTGTGATGATCAAATGGAGAAGAATTGGTCCATGTTCATGGTTTGTTTATGGAAAAGTAGCTACTGATATATGCTACATTACTTCAAACTGAAACTAAGCTCAATTCCGGGTCGAGATTGTAGACGTAAGCAAACTGAACCCCATGAAAATACGAAATTCATTCCGGATTTTTTTAAATGAATTATTTACCTAACACATATAATTTTACTTAGAATTACAGTCGTATCGCTCAAATCAGGTCTTCTTATAATATGATATCTTTCATCGATGTTTTACTTAAAAACAAGGGCTTTTCTTAAAATTGTCCGCCTATCATGTATTGGCAACAAATCCTTCATCTGCGAAGAGTACGCAAACATAAATTAATTTGCTAATTTATCAATTTTACGAAATCTGCTTTGATTGGAGCATTGGCAATTGCTATGCTCAGCATAACCTTCCATTTAGTTGTCGTATGGGTGTGTTGGGCACTTACACGTGGTTGTTACGTTTTAAAACACCAAAATATTGCTACTTTCCATATAATGTATATTCTTGAATTGTTAGGGGCTTCTCCTTAAAATGCTCTAGCAGTGGTTGAGTGGTAAAGTGGCGGTATATCGTCTGAGAGGTAGAAACAAACTTTCAATAGGCGCCCGAACGATCTTCAAATGGTTTGAGCTTTCCGATTCCGTGCTGTAAACCTCGTTCACCTTGTGTACCCGTCGATGGGGAGGGTATCTTTCTTCCTGCTGGACTCGAGTTAATTCCGAAATTGTCCGTTTTTCGGATCAGAGCTACCCCGTAAAATCTTCACTCAATTGTATATTTGTTGGGAGGGTATCCATATGAGCTGGTCTGATCTTGCACAGATCGCTCAACTATGATGATTGAATTGCGCGCCATCTGACCACTTGAGCCGTCTCGCAATCATCAGCTATTGCCTTTACTTATATACTACGTCCGATCGCAATTTGGGTAATTATTTTACTGTGATCCCTTACCAGGTGATAATTTAAAGATATTGCAAGTTTCAAGCACGCAGCTTAACCTGATGTCGAGTGACCAGGGATTAAACCGAGTCGAGAGGTCCACTCGTTTACTTAGACATACACTGAAAGCGGTGTAATTTTGAACAATGAAACCCAAATGATATCACCATTCCTATCTGTTTCACGGACATCTGAGGCCACGCGTCACCCCTTCTAGAAGATCGTCGCTTGTCCTGATGTAGCCTACACTAAGTACGCTGTCGCTTAACCCTAGGAATATTCTGATTCCAATTTGAACACAGCTGGCTCCAGGATCGCTTTTGTGTCGACGTCGCGATTGAGTGTTGATATTGCGGCCTCAAATTAAATCCATATTACACAACGCAATTATTCGGGTGTAAACAAATATCCGTCCTCCGCCACGAAGCTCGCGATCTGTCGCTGATAGGCATACGATCGTTAGCACCCCGTCCCAGGTGTTATCTTTCATTCAGCGTCCTTTAGACTTAATTGCCGCTTGGAATTCGTGTTCTCTCAATGAAAATTAAAGGTATATGATTATGGTCTCTTTCCCACATTAGCTTTCCCATAGCTAGTTCTAATTGTTCTGCTATATCTGGCGAGTTTAATATAAATTCTGTGTTTTCGACGATTAAAAAATGTCTGCGATATATTACAAGGACCTCTATAACTAAATTCTTGTTTTTTCCATCACCTCATTCGAGTGGTGAACCTCCGTATCCGACTATGTTTGGATGTAGCCGCCAAAGAGTTTATGTGCCGTATAGAGGTCAGCTTCGCCGATTTATTTTGTGGTAGGGATAATGCCGAAGCATGATTAAGGCTATCGCTATCTCTTGTAGATATTAGTAAACGGCCCATGACATATCTTCTTAACATCTGAGGAACAAGTGGCAGGTATCATTTAAGACTTATGATGCCTGGTGATCCATGACTTGTATTAATTATCTCATGGTCGATCCGATGACACCGATATAGTATAAATGTATCGATAAGTCTGTTGTGTATCTCTTGTAAACATTTCATTTGCTTCGAAGACGGGCTTGTAATATTGAGCACCGTCATACTTCGTTAGAAGTATCTAGCAACAACAAAAATTGGCTTACAATCTTTGGTTTCTGGTCTCTAGATAATAGTTCGACGCCGTAGAGCTAACAAAGAAGAAAAGTGAAGTATTCTGGCGTCGCTGTAATAATCAAGACCATCTGGAATGCCTTTCCATTAGAGTTGGCAACACCGAGATATTGTGTGCAGAGCATTTTTTATTGAGACAATTGTAAATAATCGTAACGTTACCAGATCAGCAGGAGAGATATTACAACTCATTTTGATTGTCTATCATTTGATGTATTGCGCCGCATTGAAGCTTTGTTGCGGGGTCGGTTCCGCGACTTCGGTCCTTGTATGATGTCTGACAGTTATTATAAACAGTGAATAGTTACACGGTATCTGGTCACAGCATTAATAAGTGACGTGCTCTGCCTTTTGACATAAATTGCATTACGTCAAGCTTATGTGTCCAAAGAGCACATTACGGCCAAACTTATAGTAAATATCAAATCAACAATGTTGCTTATTAGTTGAACCGAGAGACGATGGGAACTCGACTTTACATGGCCTGTATCATGCTTTGCTCAGTAGCATCAAGTACGAAGAATTACATGTATTAGCGATCTAGTTCCATATGTTATAGATTCGTATAGACAATACCACTTGCAAATCCCTCTCGACATGTACAACGTGTTCAACGTTGATAGATAATATAGGTTGACCGTGATATAGATCAGAAGGCGGTAATTATACGGATTGTAAGCATGAAAGTCTAGCTTTTCTTTCTTCACGTAAGAAATCAAAGGTGATATCTGTACTGAAACCTCACCGACTCTAGCGTCGATAAAAATTCATTTTTAAAGTTATCTAATGATATAAACGTATATACTGGCTGAAGTATAAGATCTAAGGATCAAAGTATAATACGTCTAGCCAAATCGGGCCTCGTTATCCCGATTTTTAAGTATGGTATAGAAAAATAACATATCGTCTCCGGTGGTGCTACATGTTCTTATGAAGTCGTTGAACTTGACGAATTAGGGTTTTGCGTGTGATATTCTTTAAGAATTGTAAAAAAAACGTCGATCTTAAAATTTTCTGGTTGTTGAACTCGCTTCGACCCGCAAGTGGCAGACTAGGCTTACTTCTGTTTGAAGGGGTAAGCGTTTAAGCACACTCTCCCTCCATTTAATTGTTTTGGATGACTCCTGATAGTGTATTGAGTCTATCTTTTTTGCGCTTTGTCCAATTTGTGATGAATAAACTCGTAGGTGACAGCGGCATTCATCTCTTCCTTTACAAAAAAGCATCATGGTTTGAACCGCAGGTGCGGTAAATTTAATTCATACGTACATTGTCTAAATAATGACATTATTATGGTCGTAGCCTTTACACATGGCAGAAGCTTTTCTTTTCATCGTTTATCATTTTACATGTCTTCGAAAGTAATTTCATTTGTGGCCGGGCTTTAAAATACTTTCAAATTTGAGGTGGCATGCCTTGCTTGTACGGACACCTTATAGTCTATCTTTACAGGTCACAGAAAAAGTGGTGTACCAGAAACTCACGGATAAGGACCTTGCATAGTAGATGTGAGTCTTTCGAATGACAACGCTTGGAAAAAGATGATTCAGAAACTTATGTAATATAGTTATTTCTGCCGATAGAATCCCATTTTATATGTATTTACTATAGGGACCACTATAATTACACATTAAAAGAATTGAATTCCCACCCAATGAGTACGTCAACCAGAGGCTAGTGGTATGTTTTGTTGAGACCCTGGCGTGCGTCACCCAGTATGTAAAGAGCCTAAAAAGATAGAAGAAACATGGGCTATTACTGAGCATATATTAAAAGATACCATCATCAAAATTTGACATCAGCATTACATAATAACAATGACATTTAACGAGCTCAACGTACGTATCAAAAATCAAGCACAATGATACGGACGTGCAAAGGATGCAACTTCGAATGTAAGGTTAGTAAATGGAAAGTATCACCTTCGCTAGTCAGACCAAACAAGACCGTTTAAAGGATTGTAAAAACTTGAACCTACCAGCGTTGCATGGACGTGATACACGAATAACATTATGATTGCTCATCATCACAATTGTCATACGTCGTAATCAGGACCAATTATGGTGGTTAAAGGTATAATTTAACACTTTTTATGTACAAGGGAATCTGTGTACGATTGAATGAATGATACCATACATTGTGAAGACCATGAACATAGCGCAAATGACCTCTATATCAGACACACCAAACAACGCATTGGAAATGTTGGTGTATAATCTAGTACTGGATAAACGAAAAGTCAGCATGCAACGTGAACAATTATTGCCAATTACGGCGATTCTTTTTAACATTATGAGATAACGCGTACAATCTGCTACTTTTGAATTTGACTTCAGCTATAATTTTGAGCGCCGAAAGATATGTACCGAGCGCCGAAAGATGTATATAATGTCTGGAATGATACAGATTAGGAGTTTGTTGTGAAAAATTGGTTACAGAAAACCAGCTGCGCGAAGAACAGCAAGTCAATCAAGTTAAGCGTAAGTCAATGAAGAATTGTTAATATTAAAAAAACTCTTCGCTTGTATCCAAAATATAGAAAGTTGATAATGTCATGTCACCTTGGACAAGATAGTAAATGCTGAAAAATAATTGAAAATAAATATGTTGGGGCTGAAAAAAAACGCAAATTTTCTGTGATTTAAGAGGTACGACGATCGTTTCTACTAACATAAATCTTGTGAATCGGTCTTTGTTTAAATATATGTTGGGTTATACGATAGTCGAAGAAAACTGTTTGTAAGATTATTACTGACATTTTATAATTTGAGATGATGTGTTCAACCTCATTTCAACATTATGTTGGTATCTCTAATGTAACTATATATGTGATATGAACACAATTTGAATGATAATCGTGGTTTAAGTATCACTCGAGTCGGCGAAAAAAGATGATGGTTGGAAATAAAGCTATAAAAAAATGATAAGCCTATCGCCTAATGTGACAATAAAACGAAAATAGTTATTTAAATTTTAATGAAATAATAACAGAATGTAGACGAATAATTAAACTTTAGGGTGCAGAAATGTGTTCTTATCCGTACGGTATTCCAACCGTCCAACCAGTGCACCAATATTAATTCGATGATGTACGTGTTTTTTACTTACAGGCCCAATTTGCAACTAACTGTCGTTTAAACGGAAATATATAAAGCCACAGATTGTACAAATTACAAGATCTCATTAATCTACTTCCATGATTAATAGAAATAACGTTTAGAAATGTCTCTGCACCGGAAAAACGTTTCATTTTGTATTATGACCTATCTAAAAGACATCTGAAGTCATGTCGACTTGCTGCAGCTTGAGAATTGCGCTAAGGGTAAACCTTATATTAGAAGCCTAATAGTAGTGCGGCTCGACTTTTTAAGGTTGCCTTTCATCTAAAGTGTCCAACAAAACATTGCGATTTTTTTACACTCTTCGTGTGTAAAGTCTCTCCCTTACTTCGATCCCGGAATCGAAAGCGCATTATTGTTATAGGCTAAATGTATTTAAACATTAAATTGCTGTGCAGGAAAGAAGGTTGCAAAGTAATATATAGGGATAAACTTAGTACACAATTCTGTCTATAATGAGCAAAATGACCAAAAAGATACCATTATTGTAAGATTCGATGAACAATATCAATATCAATCTTTATCAAGAAGAAGTATGTTCTATCACCGGGATCTGCATATATTTTTTAAAAAAAGGTCATAGCATATTGATGACCAACCAAATATTCTTATATCTATTGTATTCGGCTTAGTATTTTTCTAGTATGAAGATAAAAATGTCCTGACGGAACTCAAGGAGAAATTCTGATCGAAAAGAACTCGTATTTAAAGTCGGGTATTATATCAAAAAAATGAACCGCCCGTTTTCGATTTTTGGAATAGTCTGAGCAATAAAAACGCTTCATAATCTATCCTTTATCTAATAAACCATTTACTGAAGGTATAGGAAAATCATAAATTCCTTTTTTCTTCTAGTGGTACAAGCGCGTTTCATCTCCAAGGTTTAGATGTTGATGCATAAATCTGATTTGGAATCAGGATTCAAGATGGTTGGGCCGTGTAGGTAATATAATATTTATAATAACTTTGTTTCATAAACGGGCATATCTGGGAATGTTTAACACGATACCGCGAGGAATGGCGATTTGTGTATAGTCGGTTGGCAAAAAGCGGTAATTCGTCTAATATTTAATACGAGTGGATTAAGCTTTAAAAATCTCTTTGAAAGTCTAAGAACAAAGAATCCAGCAAACGTTATTGCGAAATAATTTAAAAACCTATATTTACAATGTGAATATCATATGCGATCGCGTAGCGGTCACATACGGCCAAAATAAGGTATTTCTTCAGGCATTAATGCTGTGTAAATATTGAATATAGCTAATATCGGAAAACAGTACATTATAAAGACGAAGACGATGTATCAGTTGTGTATTTCTTTGTTAATTTAGTGGATCAATATCGACCGGTCTTTTAATTACGTTAATATACTTACATGCATATTGGGTTATATGTAGCACTTGGTTACATCTGCGGATAAAGCTAGCCCGATAGCACAAGCGACTCAATTTTTGGTAATTGTCATTTGCATAGGCAAATCTTTATTCAATACTACTAGCCGCTGTCCTTTTGCGGTGCGGTTAGTGCACGCCAATGATATTATAATTGTCAAAAATGAAGCCAATCCATTCAACATATATTTAGCAAACTCTCACTAATTGCGTTGTATAAATCGCAAAAAGTGTATAAAAGAATATGCGGACAAGTAAAGCGTATGATGTTTATTTTTATAAGTTCCAATCCTATTCATAATTTCTCCACACAATGCTCAAGTACTATTTGCAATCAAAAAGTCTCAGAGAAGATCATGATGGTCTATAGAGCCCTCCTCGATATAAACTGTATGAAAAAGGTCGTTATTCGAATCTGGAATACATCGCTAATAGCCGTCAATAGCACAAATGATCGAATTATCTGAAACTATATGGTTGTTTTGGCTGGTCTTTAAAATCATATAAGACAAAATGAGACACGATATCTACATATACCATCGACACTGCTTAATTATAATTATAACTTGAATATTGGCGACTAAGTAAATTGGATAGTCTATGTGTAGAGCCTATTAGAGTACAGTTACTAAAACAAAAGTCTAAAATCTTTGTGTACGTAGGGTAAAAATGTCGGCGACTCTAAATGGTTTGTAGCAGGATTTATCTCATCTGATAAATTAGTTATAGGATGATTGCCGTGGAATTACATGTTTAAAATTGCAACAAAATGAGGGTTAAGTTTTACAGATGTAATCGAAAAAGATGCCAGTGATCGGTTCCGGTACATCTGCGATGATTTCAAAAAATTTATAAACGAATGAGACTAATATTTTTTTGTTTTAATCAACCAATATTTTTAAATCAATGCTTAATTCGCACGAAATTTGCGATTGAGTGTGAAGATACAGAGACATAATTAAAAATATTAAGGATCGTGAGCAGGAACCACTTTTTGTGGACCTTACATATACAATGCCATCATCCATTTTAGCGCAATTATACACTTATCACCGATATGAGCGATTGCAAGAATGAAATTTATAGTGTTATCTTGATTGGCATAGTATAACCGTCAAGGGGCTCTTGAATGTCATTGACTTAGTAGATCAAAGCAAGCAATCGAATAATATGAGTAATTTATCAAATAATGAGATGCATCGATAGATATTAAACCTAAACCAGAAACATATGATCGTGGCCTACAGCAACATCATCGTGTCTAATGTAGATCACTCAAATGATGGTGATAACTTAAGTATTAATAAAAGTAAGGTTGAGTAGCCATGAAGAGTGTCATTTACTCTTCGAGGCATCATTTAAATCTATAGCAAGTATTTTTAATTAATCAAACAGGTTTGAAGTTATGTATATATTTGAATTAGTTCAGCCTCCTAATTTTAATGTAGGATTATATGATACCGCTATACTTTCCTTTGCAAAATTGATACAAAAATGCGAAAAGATGTATATGCAACAATACATCACGATTGATTCATCCGTACGGTAGAAATATTATATTAGATAAAACATATCCAGATTACGGCATATAAGTTAGTTTAGAGAAGCACCTAGAAGAGCCGAAGTCGTGTAAAAAACGGTACGTTCTAAACCCTGCCATCTTCGATTCGAACAATATTGACATCAATCTTATATCATATATGAGAAATTGGTCAACTATAAATATATATACTAATGGACTTCCAATACTTCGTAAGTAAAGGTAGTTTACTTTGTGGCGCGGCCGCGTTCCCTGAAAGTATGAACCGTTGACACATTTCACACGTACGCACACATGTAATCATCCACTTATGGAGTTTAATTCTACTTAATTAATCGTTTTCACAGACGAAATAGAAGGGCTTTTCACAATGTCCCAAAGGCCATATTGGGGTCAGAAAATGTATTTCTTTTACTTCCGTAAAATCAATGTTTTGTATGTTGCCCAGCTCCAACCGGAGGTAATTAAAGAAGAAAAATTAGTATACGACCCATGTCGCTTATTTGAATGGTTACTGATTTAGTGGTTCAAAAAGCGAAATTGCTTGCAAATCTCTTTTTTTATTAAAATCAGATTGTCAACAATATTGGTCCCGTAACGGTATCCGCCTAACATCCTTGATAATCGATAACAAACAAATCACACTTTTGCACCAACGATGCATCAAGGTATGTAATCGAGCACACATGTGAATAAACGGTGCAATTGTTTATACGGATCGACCGTTTCAGCACAAATATGGACGTATAATTGTCAAAATGCGCTCGAACATAACCCCCATAAGCTTTCAACGAATGTGTAAAAGACAATCAGAAATTTACTAAGAGCATTCAAAAGTGTTGCGGCAATCAAAAAAGACCCAGAGTGATTACTTTGAGTGCTAACCGCAGTCAGCGGAACATTAACGGCTCGCAGGAGAAGTCGAATAGAAACATCTACTATGCCCATTACCTTGGACATAAAATATCCACCGTAATTTTCAAAGCACTTCCTATCTAGAAAGAGCCGTAATGTCAGTAGCCTTTAGCGTAAACAAATCGCCGCTTACCGTTTTATTTGTGACACCGCCCGAGGGCGGAAGATGAATATACTTACTCTCACGCACCATTCTTTTCTCTTGCTTTGCTCGAACGCTATCGATTCTGACTTCTTACTGTTTTATATATCGAGCATTGGTGTGTTAAGCAGTACTTGGTTACAGGAACTAGCTCGCCATCATCATGAGCACCTCTATTGGGAGGTAGAAAGAAAGGTGTGTTGTGACAATCCACATCCTGAGATTAGTAAGGTAAAAATAATACAATTTTTTAGTATCTCTCGAGATCAATAATCAAAACTTAAACGGCGTGCAAATGTAATTTTGGAAGAATCGATTTTTCCATCAGCGAGGATGAATTCAATACTATTTCAGGATGCATGAGCACGAAATCGGACAAGCTACCTGACCTCAAAGATCCTTATTTTACTCCACGTCTGACATTTTATCTATTTCTCATAGAGCATTTAAATATCGAATCGAATCAACCTCCACGCTACCTTTTACATGGCATTTCCCTTTACTGACAAGGGTGTATATTATATAACAAATACAATATGTATGGAATAGGTTCCTCGCGTCTTGAAATCGCCGCTTGGATACGCTACCGCCTTTACAATGAGATTCCACACTTCGTTAAGGTCTGGAATTTTGGTTCCGATGTTTAAACTTACCTTAGGATTCTTTATACAAGTTCTAATGTCTTGATTGACATGCACTGTGTCGCATTGAAAGCCGACATCATAAGTATTATACAAGTGCCACTCCACGCACATCATTTGGGCGCGGCTCATTATGGCTAGGAGCTACACCAACACTGCCTACAACACATGAAAACTAATCATTGCAATGAGTATCGTGTGAATGAGTTGGTAATGTATGGCTATCAGTTGATGGGATTTTCTCGAGACTTGTGTCCTTGACACATTAAGAGGAAAAAAACTTTTACTATACAACATGCAGCACACTGATAAAGTTGGGTAGTGGCTCGCCAATAGCGCTATATGATAAGCAAAGATAAGGTAATGGCTATCCATCGATCCGCTGAAATTGTGCGTTGCGCTAACCTTCATAAATCGTTAGACGATTCATGGATCGTGTTTTTATAATTACGTCATATCCAAATTGAGACCATTGTTCTTATTTGAGTCCAGAAGTTAACTGAAATATGTACTAAAAAGGCCAAATACTTGACACATGGGCTTATTATAACCACTGGTGCTGTAACACGCATTCATGGCGGCAGGATATCGTAAAACTTCTATAACTTGCGCTTTCAGGTCCTTCGCGTAGTTCTTACTTCCTTTTGAAGAACAATGCGATCATATTTTCCTGATGCTCCAAAATCGTTAATTAGTTTATTATGCCTTCAAAAGGACGCTTTTATGACAAGAAAGCCTGTTTATACACACGTCTTGTGGGTTTAGGCACAGAATACTTTGTTAGTAAGTTCTGTTTACCTTCTCCCGTTTGGGTATGTGAGAACCCACTACTATCCAAAAGGGCTCTCGGGCTTCCAGGTGATCAGCATTTTTACCCGTCGAATTTTTAGTTATGTTTTCGTTTTGTGGCGTGTGCTCAGCTCGTCAAGATTGGCGATATTTGCGTAACGGACTGCCTAGATCTAGGTGATCAGTGCTTTCGGACGGTAACATTGCTATTCGGCTCGCTATAGCTCAGAAACACGAAGCCTTATTTCACCTTCACAACTGCTAAGGTCTATCAATTTGGCCTTTTAGGATACCGATGAGTTGGTGAACCTGGACCTCGAACAGCACAGGTTGTACCCAATTTATCTGATATTCGCTCACTTTCAAAATTGACCTAGTGTTGTGGCTCGGTATACCGCCATTTGATAGGTCTGGAGTAAAAGCGAAAGACTTTAATTAGCTTCGACATTGCGATAAACGTAATGATCATGATATCATTATCTCTCAAAGAGATGTCTCGATTCGTATTTCAGCTACGATCGTCTATTCATGGATGTATTCGATAATTGATATCATTAATGCTAGTAGAACGTAAGCGTGATAGACACTGTATGCATGATTAGATGGGGCGCGTGCGGGTAAAGCCGGGATCTCAGCAACTTCGAATTAATAAATGCAGCCTTCCTGGACGTGCTACACGTAACCGCCAAATCACTTACTCTATCATCGATCATAGCAACACCTAGCGATACACGCTGGGACTTTTCACAGATCAAGGCAGACATATGTCCATATCGATCTCTCACAACTTAATTATGGGAGTTTTGGCCACGTTGCAAAAAAACAAATTAGGCGCTAACCTTAACCGGTATATCTTCGTCTCTTTGCATGATACAAAAAATTAAGCGTGTGGGCATAAAACATCGACTTTGGCCTGGGGACCGCTCTCGAAGAAAGAACTTAAATTCCAAAATGCTGTCCAGTTGTGCAATGTAGCGCCTTGACTTTGCGATGCAAGGAGTTCCACAAGCCGACCCCAATGAATCAATCAGCTTCGTAAGAGCGACCGTTTAGGCCTCAGAGAGAGTGTTGGATTTCATTGTCACATCGGTGCAGAGAATCAGTTAGATTATAATTGTTCGCAGATTGACTAAAAGTGAGAATATATATCGAGGCGATAACAGCTTCTATTCCATAATTAAGCGATGGGACTAAAGAGATACTTCGTTCTTGACAAGAACATGGTTCGGTGAGCCTACTTTGATTAATGAGCATTCGTTTCTCTTTCGAAGGACTAACACATCATAAAATGTACATTACCCAGTGCTTCATTGTTTATGACTTAACAAGTCTTCTAGCTCTAATGATCAAAGACGCCAAATTGACGCACTTGTACAGATTGATATGTGGATTCATGTTTTTTCTACTTTTTACCCGGGACACAATTCTGTGTAAACATTTAAGGGTGGGGTTGAACCTCTAGTATAGTAAAAATAGAAAATTGCTTTTTTAAAGTAAAGCATAAGTAATATACAAGAGTGGTACATCACCTATCAAACGTATCTAATTCAAGAATGTAGTACTCGCAGTGTACCACTCTTACCTTAAGAGTACACGGAGACGTCAAAGGCGTATATAGGTCTGAAACTGACGACCGCAAGATTAAATAAGCTATTAGACGATGTTTACGTGCTAGGGGGAATATGTTTAGTGAATATGAGCGTCTTCCGAACTCACATAAGTGATAGCGTCGCATATTGGGTCACGAGGAATGATGCCGGCTACGCGAGAGACTTTTCGGTAATTATACTTTGAATATATACAAAGTATGCGATGGGCGTCCATAAGTTATAACTTGGACAGCACGCCATGTACAAATGGATTAAGTACAAAAAGTGCGATCAAGTCAGCCCAAACGACCGGTTTATTGGATAAGTAACGTGGAATAAATAACACATTTACCTCCCGGCATGTCGATATATCGAAATGAGATGGTCGGTTGATTACAGAAATAGCCGTTTCACACTAGCCACTTCATCATATATGAAACATGTAGTTTCAGTATAAATCTTATAATTGATCGCAGTATTTTTTGAGAGGGTTCAACTTTATCTAACTTGCTATACTTGTATTTTATTTCTTTGAAAGAGAATAACAAACAAGGTATATTATGAAATATATATACTGAGATAATTAACAAAACAAACACTGCAACACCGAAAAAACTATTTGTATATTTACCAAGCCTGTTTTGATAGGCAAACTTATACACCCTCTATAATTCATACTGGAAAGTTAAAACGAAGTTCGATTCAAATATGCATGTATTGACCTGCATCACAATAGCGTACCTCCGCGTGTCCATCTAATATGCATTTCATTATAGTGTATTTAAAGCGAGGGAATTAGTTGTGAATAATACTATGACTAGTATGCAAATTAAAAAAAGAGGACGAGTGATTTAATTAATGCTGATACGCTTGGACGGGTCCTACAATTGTGACAGAATTGGTTGCACATTCCGCATCTTCTGGTTTGTCGATTATTCATTTCCTTAGCTGCTAGTTGAGATGGAATCCGCTTCTTCTTTGGGCACCCTAACGTTTTTGAAAGTGAAGGGGCGGTGCACATGCATCTTGTCAGGACGTCTTTCCACACTAGCGGAAATATATATAATATGATGACTGCCGATTCAATCCTCGTACTGTGTAAAATCATCTCTGGGGGTGACAATCGCAGTACGAATCCCAACGTAGCTGAAAACCCTGTAACTACCTCTCAAAAAACATGGTTGGAATATACCGGATATAGTGGTTCGTTTGCGCACCCGAATAAACCTCACCAAGCCAACCAACAAGAGGCAATATATATGCTTCTAATCTCTCATAGTAGGATGATTCAAACTTATTTGATTGCCACGAGTCATAAAGATACGCTATCAGTTTGGACAAATTTATGGTTTGCCAAAGCGCAAATAGAGCATGAAAGCAAGGAAAGGCAACATCCTCGAAGGCGCACACGAGCATCAAACAACTTTCAAACAAAAATAAACTAGAAACATTACCGGATCAACCCCCAGTCCTGACCGAATTGCTCAATCGAATCATGAGGTAGAGCTTACATCAAATTCACCCCACGCTGCAGCAGCCAGTGATTTGTCCACCTTGCGAGATGAAAATGGAGATCTAACTCCCCATATTCTAACTATAATGTACATTTTAATCCCACCTACTCTCCACGTAACGCTCGATCTCCATTAAGCAGTCGATGATTGAAAGACTTCGAATACTCTGAAACGCGCTATTTACAGTTTTTACTTTATTCGATGTCAAATCGTTGTATCTTGGACATGGAGAGTGAGCTTTTAACCATTTTAAGGATATCATCTCGAAGCCATGCCAACGCCATTATATCAAGCTGGCTATGTACACTGTCGCCTTCTTGGACGCAAGCTCTTTCGTAAGCAATCCAATATCCACGCCAAATTCTTCAACTTCCTCGACTTGTATTTCTTGTAATATTATTCATCAGATTCCGAAAGAAAAAAGGGAGAAATTCTGGTTATATAGTCTGTACAGCATTCATTGGTCCCTTTTCCCTATCCGATATCACGAGATCTGGAGTTGGTTATATGTAAGGGAGTTGAAAATATAAATATACAATATTTATCTTTATTCTGCACCGAGACAATACCGACTACAACGATTTGGAGCTCGTTGTTACCATTGCGAAAGCAAGCCATTTAAAATATTCCACCTATCGAAGTATTTAGGAAGGTGTGATCCACGGCAACTACACGCTTGATGTATGGCTAAAAACTTGCAGTCTTTCTTTATAAACGACACACAATTGCACAAATTCATTTTTTGCGTTTTCAAGCTTTGTTTTATGACCTTGATCATTCAATTCAACAATGTAAGATGAAATGAGGATGTATTGCTCAATATCACTGCCAAATCACACAATCTGTAACCTTTTGAGCGCATAATTAAATTTCGTACAGAAGACAGAAATCCCTCATTTCTAAAAAAATTTCAATAATTACGGGCGTCACTTTACTGTCAAATGCCATGGTCATCAGTTTGTTCCATTACGGGCGTCACTTTACTGCCAACTGTCATGGTCATCAGTTTGTATCATCCCGGATGTCACTTTCCTGCGAAAGTAATGGTCATATATTGACTGCAGGATTACAGCAATTTTTATCGCAATTTCAATATCTACGAGACGCTTTGGATGATCCCGAAACTTGACAGAAGCTCAACAAATTAGTGGGACTGCCAAATGATCGTGAAAATACAAGTACACCACGAACGAACAGTCATCTTATGTGCACACAGCT
Source organism: Hyaloperonospora brassicae (assembly GCA_947650285.1). Taxonomy (NCBI): domain Eukaryota; phylum Oomycota; class Peronosporomycetes; order Peronosporales; family Peronosporaceae; genus Hyaloperonospora; species Hyaloperonospora brassicae. The sequence continues at coordinate 35,408 of CANTFL010000650.1, forward strand.
TTGTAACGTCGCTTATCACTTGAGACAACACGATACGTTCAGTTTTACTGTCTGTTGTACTCAATTACAGACTAGATGATGTCGCTTTTGTTACTGTAGCACCTTTTTTCGAAGAATCTACTAGTTTGCTGCTTTTCGTCGTCACGATCGATCTCATTTGCGCAAATTACAAGTGCTGATGTACGGCCAACAAAAGGTAGAGGGGATGGTATATTAATAGTGTGTCACGTCGTAGTATAGTCTATAATGCCAAAAATTGTTGTGGCGCTTCAATTTAAGGAGATTGTGTAGAGAACGCGTATATTAAACAGGCTAGGTACAATATTTGAATTTTAGATCTTACAATATAACTCTTATATTTGCTGATTATATTGTAATATATACTTGCAAGTTCCCACCAAATTTATAGTTCGGAGTGATTATATTGTATTGGTGCCAGAGCTTAAGTCAATATATATTTTATTGATTATATAGACATAATACGAGGCACCATTCACTTCCACTTCCACTGTTGTGGCTACTAATACTTAATTGATGTGAACAAGTGCATCGTAACCTAACATAATGTGCGCGCAAAGAAAGGATTTTCGTACAAGTGATTCATGTTTGAAAGAAAGAAGCAAAACCCATTTTTTCATTTAATTATATATTCTGTAAATTATAATTTAATGAAGAAAGAGTTTTGGTTCTTTACCACTTTGAACGCCATTTTCTAAATAATTGCAAATTGAGTGTGTCTACACGCTCACTACATATTTGCTGGTGTCAAGCGGCAATTACCTGCCACATTAAATATTACAATAAAAAGTGTCGATTTATTATTAGAGTTGTGCAAATATACATCTAAAAATTTAAATTTTTGAAAATATTGGCATCGAGCAATAGTGGCGAATACTATCATCGTTTTTTAAATTCTTTGTGGTAAATTTTTTTGGTAAATAATTGTTAGGGAAACAATACAATCAGGCTACCCAATTTAGAGTCATCCTAATGTAGAGGATGCCATGAGGGTATGTTTGACTTGTATGTAGCTGCCTCGTTTAACATCCATTATTTTTGGGTCTGCTACATTTTCGGGCAGCCTTGATTAGAGGCGACTTATTTGAGGTGCCTTTTTTGGAAGCTGCCAAATGAGGGGCTGCCTTATTTGTTAGTTGCCTTATTTTGAGGTCCGAGGCTCAAACTGACTCCACTGGGCTTAGATGTCGGGATGGGTTCGAGATTGTCGCTACCCACCATGTGGCAACACTTTGTCCTGCGGCGTTAGAGTGTGTGTGGCATCCACAGCGTCGGACCAAAGGCACATACAATCTGGCTGTTTGTCAGGAGCTTTCCTTGTGCGATGTATTCAGTTGCCATCTGGCAACTGATCCTAGTTACCAAGGGTAACGAAGTGGAACTTAGTTGTAGCATGCAACGATGTTGCCGAGATGAAAAAGGCAATGAGAACCGGTGCTGGAAACGTTCGTGAGCGCGGGCCTGCTAGCAGAGTCTCAAAAGATTCAGAACGCTAGAGGGATCAGCATCAGGACATCTGCGCGGTTTCCCGTACATCGTGCGCCCATTCAGGCACCGATAAGTTTCTAGACTATCAAGGATCATCTTCTTCGAAACCATTTGGATGATGTACAAGAGAGCACGTCTGTATAGTTGTCGCGGCTGCGACATATAACGAGTGGTGTTCGCACCGGCAGCTTATATACACAACGAGGTCATTTGGCGTTACTGCATGACAACTGGCATGCATTAAAAGTTGCGACGAGGACTAAAAGGGAATGGCTTCCGGCAAATCAGAGCAGTGGATAATTGGAAGTACCAGCGGACTGATACAAATGCAGGAAGCACGTTTGCTTATATGCCACAGCGTGAATTCTAGACAACCCTTACGGCTTCGCCTTGAGCGGCACGTTACGCACGACCATTTTTATCATCGAGAAGACGGTTCTGCTCAGAGGGCTTACTACAAGTCAGACATCATGCTGCTTGTAACGTACAAGAGACGTTTGTATCTCAATCTTTTGTGTCAGCGGCTCTTCCGCACTCCGGACCCCATAACGACTTCCTAGATATGATCAGCTCGGCGTTCGAACACCAGGCTGCGAAGACTGCCGCCTTCAACAATCGATAGCAAGATCTGAGTCCGCTGAAGTGTGTCAGCGCATACCGCACATACGATCGGTAAAGTCATTCCTAAACAGCAGCACATTCCCGCTGCAATCAACGCCAGCGATTAGTGGTTCTCTCTACCACGAACGCCGAGCTGCATGTATAGAGGCGAGCACTGTGGACGACCCAGATTGCTCCCAAACGTTGAGGATGATCGCAATCGAGATGCTCCAGTCTAGTTTTATTGAAGTACTGGCAACGAATTGACAACCAGCGCGGTCTGATGCCACAAATTCCGTGGAACCGACTGGAGATGCCGTGGATGCAACTTCAAGCTGTTAGATTATGTGACGTTGTAGAAGCAGAAAGTACTGGTCGTTGTCGGATTGTAAGTCGATGTGTTTGTATTGGTCCGCGCAATATGGATAGCTATCACAGCTTCGCCGTTTTCAGCTCTGCATTGTCAAGTCGTATCGTCAACATATGTTCCAGACAGGGTTCAGCCCGTTCGCGTCAATTATCATGAAGAGAAAACGAGAAAGAGCGAATACGTATGTAGTCGATCAGCCGACGCCGGTGCGTTCTCGCTGACAACCGTGACTTCATTAGCGAGGGACGTCGGTTGCAGTTGCCGACCTATTGATCATCATTCAGTGCACTTTTGCTTCTGGATGTGGTCCATCTCATGTGCTTCGCCAGAACGTGCACGGGCCCACGCGGTCTTACAAAGATCAAGTTCTGTCACATGCTGCACCCTATAGAACGCGGCCGTATCGATTTATGCTCTGTCGCCTGTTTGTGGTCATTACTCCTGACCATACTTGGTGATCCTATCATTACTCCGGTGCCCCTGCCCGAGTCTTTACAGCGCACGACGAGACGGCAGGCTTTCAAGTACACGATTGCACATCTCAAAATAAGGCGAGAGGACTGCACCGTCCTACACTAAGCGGGCTCTTTGGTCATCCCTTCTTCGTTTAAGGAGCAGACACGGGTGCACAACATGCACAGAGCACGATGCTCAGTTGTCTATCAGCTAGTAAACAAGTGCATTATCGAGAACCATAGATGACGCTGTACCTAGAGAGTAGAGGAAGGAATAGGCGGAGGTTGTGGTGACACCCAGGCTGCCGACAATTGCAAAAAAGTGCTTGGCGCGCGATGAATACGAGTACATTTTGGCGATTCGTCTACTTGAGCTGTGACAATCGTTTGGTTGACTAAATGAGGGACAACACATCACAAGAGCTGTTAAATTTTTCGTGTCCCGGTTCGCTCATGTAACGAGTCAGCGCGCTGCTTCCCGCATCAACGTCTTTGGTTAGAGGTCATTCTCCAAATTGCCTCGCAGTGCAGCACTCCCATCGTCGGACACGACGCAACTTCCATCGCTTGGTACCTTCGACATGACCCGCTTCCAACGCATGTACGCTTTTGCCGCGGCACTCGCCTTTGCTGCCAAGAATGCTGCTGGCGCTTTCACGATTGGCGCTCCTTCTGGTCTAGGCGCTGGTGCTACGGGAGGAGCTGGCGGAGAAGTCGTGTACCCCACTTCGAACGCCGAGCTTATCGAATACCTGAATCACACCTTGCCATTCATAGTTGTGCTCAACCGAACCTTCGACTTTCGCGGCACCGAAGGTACGACTACCGAGATTGGGTGCCGACCGATCAGAACTCGCCTATGCATGGAGCAGAACAACGGCTTTATGGGCCAAGATGTGGTCCTTCAAGAAGGTGGCATGAACAACACGGGCGGCTGCACCAACGGCACGGAGGTGATGGTCACGTACGACAACGCTGGAATCAAACGCGTGCATGTGAGGGACAACAAGACCATCCGTGGCATTGGCAAGAACGGAGTGCTGATCGGTAAGGGACTGACGCTGAGCGACAACGTTATCGTCCAGAACGTCCATATCACGGAAGTGAACCCACACGTGGTGTGGGGTGGAGATGCGATCTACATGGAGGGTTCTAGTCGTGGTACTATTCCGAACCGCAAAGTTTGGCTCGACCACGTGAAGGTGTCGCGCATCAGCCGCCAAATGGTCGTGGTAGGCAAGGCTGGTGTATCTGGAATGACCATCAGTAACTCGGAATTCGACGGCAACACGGACTTTTCAATGTCATGCACTGGACACCACATGTGGACCTTCCTGTTCTACGGAAAAAACACAGCCGTCACCATGGTCAACAATTACGTACACGGAACCTCTGGTCGAGCGCCAAAAGTCGGCGGTGAGAAAAATAACACCGTCGTCGTGCACATGGTCAACAACTACTGGAGCAACAACACGGGCCATTCCATCGATGTCGAGATGAATGGACACATTCTCGCAGAGGGCAACTACTTCGAAAACACGAATCTGACCCTCCGGATCGGCAAACAGGAAGGCGCTTTGTATGCATTCAACCACACAGTCGGTGCTGACCTCTGCCCAAGCTACCTGGGTCGTCCGTGCGCGGAGAACGTCTTGGTCAAAAGCAGCAACTTGACATCGCGCAATGGAACTGTCGCTCTTGAGGTGATGAAAGCGTATCCGAACATCGTCGACTACATGTCGAAAACGGCGCATTCTACCGGCCTGGAGATGCCGCATGCGAAGAAGAGCATTTCTAAAACCGACGACACCTACTGCGGGATGAACCTGCCGCCTATCCATGGGCGTGACTTGGCCAATATCTGGGCCCAGACGACCGAGAACTTCGGTGTTGGCAAGTTGGACTGAGTCCGTTGCGTAGTATTCTGTAAACCGCGATGGCGTTGAATACAATCTCGATGTTAAAACTCGCTTTGCTTCACATTGTTGATACTGGCACTTTCTTAGGGCGTTGTGGTGAGTACTGTACTGTTTACTAAGCTAGACACCTGTACAATGCAAACAACACGCAGTCCTAATCGTAGCATCGTTACCGCTCCGTCATATGGTAGTTGCCCGTATCGATCAAGGGTCATCGCTTTTGGACAAGATGTGCCCAATTGTAATTTACGCGCGGATGAGTCCAACCGAAAGTACATGCTGCCGCTGATGATGGTCTGGCTGCTCTCATTCCACACGACAGACAACGTCTCAATGGACCTTGTAAGGACCTGTCTGTCTAGTTACTGAACATCACAGGATCATCGAATGCTGATATGCCAGCTAAGACCACAGTGCGAGCTAAGCACATCGCGTTGAAGTGACTTGGTATCGTCTGTTCGATTCCGCGGTCGGGCACATTTTTATAAATCTTGTGAGCCATGACAAAGGACTTTGACTAAATCATAGGGTCATTCACAAATACCATTGTTAAGCAGGGAATAGTCACTCATCTTACTTCCGTCGAATCAGTAACGACGGAAAGCAAGCAAGCTTCGCCCATGTATCAGATTGCTTGATGTTGCCGGAATTGTGCACATGTAGGGTATGAACATATCCACCCCTAATCCTGAAAGCTGCATCCTTTCTGCCAAACCCTTTCTTCATACCACTATATATTTTTCACAAGCTTCACGCAAATAAATAATTTCAAAAAAACTTCTTTCACACCTGCCGAGAATGGCTTTTGATGGCTTTTCATTCCTACAATGAGAGTAAGTGGATCCAGCGCTTGTTTGTTTTGTATGCATTGACGAGCGCAACATGGTGATACCTGTTGCAATCCGAACACTTGCTTGACAAGAAAAAGAAGCGGTAATCTTCTATTTTCATCACATCTCTACAAGTGGATAACTATAAAAAAATTTAAAGCATCAAAGAGCTTGACACCAGAGCACTTCCATTTGGCATCTCCTTCTACACACCTAATCGGCATAAATATAATAAAAACTGAGTCAAAAGTTTTCTAAACCAGCGAGTAACGATATATATAAGCGGATCTGGACAAGCTTAGAGGAGAAAAACATCGTGAAGATCACAAAATGAACAGGTTGGCGTCATAAGCAAACTTTCACCAGTCAGGCCAGTATATGGATCCGCATGAAACGCGATCCGAAAACCTAAATTAAAGCTGATAAATAGTCTGTCTGAGGTGATAGGATCTATTCAGGCTCTGTGTCTCTATAAAACGTGTTTGTTGGAGGCTGACCACATTAAAATTGCATAACATTCAGGGGTAGTACGTGTGTAAAAGGTACAACCATTGGCGTTAGTTGAATATCTTCTTTAGGTACAAAGCGCATCAAAGTAAGGCCTTAGGCTAGAGAGCCGCAGCGGTGGCTCTATCACATTACACATCAAAGGTCTCTTAACAATCAGGAGGGATTGATTTAGTCAAAATGGGATCGAAAAGTAGGACAGGGATATAGATGTTAAGGTCATGTGATTTGTAAGAAGACGTGGAGAATTCGTCAGAGCTTGCTTAGCCTTTGATAGTATAAAGACTATTTTTAAGGTCCAAATAGATTATGTGTGCAATAATTTGTAGTGCCAGATCAAACGCAGCCGATTGAACTTATCCTGGTAGTAATTAGATCCGAACGAGGTTAAATGAGGAATAATTGATAGTCAATGTCCGTCGTTGCAGGATGCAATATGCCAAGTCTCGTCAAAAACTTTCCTTCTTCCGATGAAATCAAATGTAGGTTGAAGTAATGCAAAGCACCGCGTAACAAAACCCTTCACGTAGAGATAGTGAAATTGCTATCTGGGTTCGTGACGAGTAAAAATGCAACACAATATGTTGAGCTTGGATAAGAAAAGCTGCGCTATCTGGGTCGTGATACTTATTATACCTTTTAAAAATTCGTATAATACAGGACTAGCGAATGAAGCGTCTAGGCTTCCACTGATCCTTACTATAGGGCCGACATTAGATTTAGTCAGGAAATCTAGCGAGGCTCACTTAGTAAGATATTTATAGAGAATGATTCAGCGAATATCACGTAATATAATATCTTGATGCGGAGGTGTAAAACCTTCTTGATTTATCTCTAAGCCATTCGTATGATTTCACTAATATTTTATACGGATATACCAATTTGGTTGAAGGGAGAGTCGATACTTGAACATTTTAATCGGTATAGGGACCAAAAGCCAAACACTTGGTTTTCAGGATAAGGGCGGGATAGAATTTCTCACAGCCGAATGAGCTGACCGAAAATATACACGCGTTTTCGGTGACCCAGAGATATTAGGGACGAATCCGTTTCACCGACTCTATCACATCCATTCAACCGGAATGACTAGAAGCGAGCCAGACGAGATCAAAAAAAGTAGCGCACAGCCAAGGTTCTAAGAATTGTTCAAACTGCTGTAATTGTCGAAGGCGGATAAGCCAAAACATGTCGGCAACGAGGTGGCAGAATAAGTTTGAACTTCGCTGGTAGAACAAATTGTCTTACATTTCGCCCCGGTTAATGGTAGAGCGGAGCAATCAAATACGCTCGATTAGTAATGCACGACAGCAATGCTATACTAGTATACTGAATTTGTCGAATTGGGGTGCGCTTGTTCAGCGTATCATATAGTGGTGGAACGTTTAGTATAAGTACACACAATATTTGCGAGTCCGGACACAACCGATTACTTGGGCAGGACAAACTAAATTATCAAAGTGCTCGGATGGGAAACAAGTCATCAATGGGTCCATTCGGCACGTCTTCGTGTAAGCATTTCGGAAATATGTTAATTTATGGTAGTATTAAGAGAACGTTTGGGCTTTAACGTACGACCACAGGTGATCACGCATACTTCCCCCCAATTTCGTAAAATCATCCGACCCGTTCTTTTCAAGCTGATTCCAAATATTTCTAATTGCTGTAATCTTCCGTAAATGCCTAAAACTTTCCGTAAACAGCAACGATTGAGTCATCGTACCAATCAAGTTCATTGAACCCGTGTCAAGAAAATTTTGATATTATATATTGGTCAGGAATTTACATAGAAAGAAATGGATGAAAGACAACTTGTTAAGGCATCTCCGAGAAGGCAGCACAACGTCTGTCACATAGATTTTTATCATAATATGGAAGGCACTGTCGACATTTGCTGATCAGAGTGAGTTAGGCAAGCAAAACCGATCCCCAGTGCCGCTGTCTGCCAGCCCCGAAGATATTTGTTAATCCGCGTGAGGCCAGTACCCCTACTCCATGTAAGAGACGACTTGACGAAAGATGAGAGTACTTGCTATTCTTATCAGAACGACTAAAAATGAAAATGTTGAGAAGAATTCAAATGGAAAGTACCACCTATGACCCCAATTACACTGGAAAAATAGGAATTCTGAGAACGTACGATACATATATACCTCCCATGTGCCGTAGCACCGGATAAAATGGGGTAGATCGTTTTACGTTTACAAGCACCACGAGGAAGACGCAAGATAGATCCAAAAGAACAAAGAGATAGAGGGAGGCGTAATCTGCATCTCTGGTTCCGAGGTAACCTGAGCAATTACAGATCAAAGTACCTCAATACCCAAACAAAGTGAAGGGATAGCATACTTTTGAGTATTCCATCTGCTCCGAGTAACTTAACTTCTAAACGACTACGCCCATTTGGCCCATCGTCCTAAGACTTGTTGAAAAAAACTTCTCTAGATGCTAGTGTCAAGCTTCAAAAGCAGTTGGGCCAACCCAGTTAATTTTCTACGAAGAAGAGGTAGCGCACACTCCAATTACGTGGCAGCGATAAGCACCAGTAAAAATGGTATGCTACCAACTCTCTAGTTAGTAGTCGAATAGGAGGCGTAAGGCTGAGGCTCAGCACTATTCGAAGTGGGTAATAAGAGGCAAGGCTTGCAGGCGGACGTAAAGCGGAGAAGCATGCGTGGGGTTGTTTCTATACACGCGATCGTTAGCTAGCCAATTGAGGTTTGCTTCGATTCATTTGATTAAGGATGCCACGTAGTAGTAAATCATATAATATTTTACATATATATATTTAATATGATTTAAACATATTGATTTGTAAAAAAATATGTTTATAGCTTGTACAAACTTTATATTACAGTGCATTATCAGTTCTACCGCACTTTCCGTCAATAAAAAGCATCATCAAAATTGATGCGCAAGTCTTTTATTAGTTATTAATATCCAGGAATTTATATTCTATCTTCACCATCGATTTCTTTAATGATTAAATGCATCATATAACCTGAAGAAATTAAATAATAGACGACTTAATTGATCAAAAGATTGAGTGAATCATCAACGATTGTGATTATAACAGGAGGATCTTCATAAAGGACAGAAACATTGTCCATAGATACCTCCAAGAACGGTTCTGATATCATTTAAGCTTTTTTCTCGTCTGCAATTCCAAAAACCATCATGCACGGTATAGTTTTGCAGCGACGCAGCCCAAAATCTAGCTACCCCACCTCGACGACGGGTACAATAGGTAACATTAAATTTATCGCGGTATCGAATTACCCCTGTGATACGCGGTCGCCTGGGGACAGGGATGAGTCGGGTCCACATTATAAAATTTGTGGTACCGCTATAGAACATCAACTATCCCTCTTTGGACTTCTGTCACCCGAGTTTAATGCTGAATCTGCCTCCTTACCATTCACTGAATCTAAGCTGACACCAAATAAGAATAATATAGTTTTTTGAAGTGTTAGTGTCTATAACGAATAACCCATAAAAGTCCAATGTGCTGTGGCCACATGACAGGACTATATTTTACGCACCTATCATGATGTTTGTAACACTTGTAAGCCTGTGTTACGCATAGGCGTCATTCGTCATGTGACAAACACATCGTTTTTGGCTATCTGTATCGAAGGAATTCAAATCATAATTCTTTTTATGTATGAATTCGTTAGAAAATTGAAGACATTTTTAGAACTTATTATAGTATCATGTCCATTATAATTTTTTTAACTGTCTATGGACAGTTTATTATGCAAGCACTTTTATTAGCATCAATTTGTAGTCATATCAAGATTTTCTTTTTTAAATATATGCTGGTTTGTGAATTAGCTTCTTGTGATTTTCTTCATTCATTATAATATGTTGACAAATGAACATAATTTTCACTGAATTTGTTGGCTGTTAATTTGAACAATGCCACAGCCAAATGGTCGGTCCAAAGACTTGTATCGGTATGCGTGTACTAAAATGATGAAAGGTCATTGTTACATACTTATACATTCCATAATGTGAGTAGTGCTCGACCCCGTTGCTTTATATTCGCGCAGATATACATTGCTTGTAAGCGTAAGCCGTAACAATGAGAATATAACCGTAGAACACCGGGGCTTTAACTTATCTTTAGTAAGAATTTACAATATCAAGGTAGAATCCTCGCAAATTCAGTTAGTCAAACGACCTACATGAAAAAGATGCTCACTTCTAGTTAAAACTCATAACGTATACGCTTGTTTCGCTTAATGTACATTACTGTTTTAAAACCTGTTAGACTTATTTTGTTCTCCAAATTCAGGCATGTATAGGATACTATGATGTAACTCTTTTGTTCTATAAATAGGCGAGTGATTGACAACATTTATTGTGTATTATTTGGTATTTTTAGACGTTTTCAGGTGCTACTCTATCAAGCTTAGTCTAATAATGATTTTGTATTATCAAATTTTACCTGCAGGCTGCCAAGGGATATAACAAGCCAACCTTGTGTTTCAACCCCACTACTTTTATCGTAAATTCTGGTGAATACATTGTGAAAAACCAGATGTTTTTATTATTGTTATGCATGACCTACTTCTATGCATCCTTTGAAGTATAACAAGCAAAAATTATGTGCATAAATTACTTTACTAACAGCATTTGGCTAATGTGCGGATTTAAATAATATAAAAGTATATTGCGCGATGGCTCGACAACTGCATACATAAATGTTTTGGCCCTATATTGCTATTTCATACCAATAAAAAAAATTATGATCCGGTGGGGTCTTAAAATTCGTGTTGAGTCCCCGAAACACTTATGGTCCCGGGCAGCCGACTTACGGGGGGAAACCTCATGCCGCGTGTAGACCTTGATTCACCATGTTGACCCGTCGGCTGGTGGGTCGAACACTTCGGTAGATTTGGACGGGACTGAGATGTGTTAGCCTTGACAGAGATAGACCTTGGACTCCGAGTGGATATGCTCTACTTGGTGGGACAGTAGGTGGTTACTCGATCGACTCGGTTGAGAGTGGGCGTATAATTAAATCCTTCAGGTAGCCTGTCACTCCTGGTATTTCGTGTAATCACAGGGGTATTTAACTCCTTGCCTTTACCGTGCTCCCTGACCGCTAGGTGGGAGGCCGCTTCCGATAGCGGATCTGAAGGGTGGTTGCTACTCGACAAATCAACAGGCCAAGCGCTTGATGGGGCTCTACTCGCACTTGATCTGGCCACGCAACTGTCTTTCGACGGGGTGGAAGTATGTCCCGTCCTCGAAACAGGTGGGCAGACTTGACAAGTAGTTCCTTTTGGCACGACGACGACATGTCACGTAGATCCCAAATTGAGTAGCGTACGATATATTCCTACACTTAAACTTATCTACTCTATGCTTTTCTGATAGCACAGACGATTTATGTAACTGGTCCAGGCGAGCTCTGATCGAAAGAGACCCAAGTTTAACGATGAGAGACCGGGCATACCAGTGAAAGACCCAGGTCTACAGTGAGAGACCGGTTCTTACAGTGAGGGACCAGGTCTTTCGTTAAGGGACCAAGCTCCACCTTGACAATTCCGAGGTCCACGTACAAAGATCCGAGGACCCGGGTAAGGCCCTGTTCTATAGATGAGAGACCGAATACATCATGAGAGATAGGGGCCAACTATGAGGGACCGCTGTCGTTTCACGTCAGTTTCACATTTTTGGTACCTTGGAAACGGTATTTTTCTTGATCGTTGATGCTGGCACTTTTAGTTCAAAGGCAAACTACTATCGTTGCTCTTCCTTCAAGGAAACCACTGTCGTGAGGGTGAACCCTCATTTCTCCGTCGTGACGACATCTGGGTCTACAAATTTTTTAAAGCACTTCACTTCACTTTAACGTCGGTGCTAAAGCAAACAATTGCCCATCTTATTTGAAGTTGTTGCAGCATTTATCATCTATATCTTTGTAAATGATGAGGTACTAATATCTGAAAGCTATTGAATAATCGTATATACTAATTCAATATTAAATTTATATATATATATGAATTATTTTCACAGTGTTTGTATACTTTTTTAACAAGGTATCAAATTACTTACTGATTAGATAATTTAAAAAGTATTTAGGTTTATTCTAGTTTAAATAAAACAGCTGACTAAAAAGCAAATAAATTAAAAAGACATAACTGAACAAAATTGTGAGCAAAAAGATACTGTTGCAACACTTGCAATTACTTTTCCGACGTCAAAACAGCTCGGCGTCGCCCGCAATCATTTACACATACATAAATTATTTACGGCGTATGGGTAATCGCGTCGTGTAGCCAACCTAACCATCGCTAACAAATTCTTGGCATTGGACCGTTCATCTTCGGACCGGTATACCACCCGCTCCCCACGCGAACAAAAAATGTAGTCGATGACCGCGATACACCTTCTGTCGGCGATATTGACCAAATTATTTGCGCCTGTGCACAATAAAGAAGAGTTAAACTTTAACAAAACCTGGGCATCGTGGTGGAGAAATGAAAATTTTAGGTATACCGCGAATTTACTGGTTCGGAAATGAAAATGGCTGTATTCCAGACATTCGATCTGTGCTATACTTTAGCTTCATATTGTTCCGGCGGAGTTCTGGCAGTGTGTTTTTGAATGCCTTTGTCTTCGTCATTCCATAAAAGACGAATAGATTATGGTGTTCCTTGTGTTCGTTGACATATATGCACGCAATAAGTACGTCCTGCTACTGTCTTTAATTTGATCGTGTTACGGGGAAGTGGACGTTAGTTAAAATAATAAGGTCGTTGTCAATATTACCCAGAAAGTTAATATAGCAGAGGCGCTATATTTTCTGGTGGTGTTTTCTCAACCTTTGCTCTATAATCTTAAATCTAGGCTGGAGATGCTAACACCTAACCATCTTGATAATTATGGTGAAATGGATCGCGTCAGATGTGTCATCTAGTTAATTATTTAATAGGACGTATTCCTATATCGAGTTGGAGTAAACGCATGCCAATGGTCGAATTTTGCATCAATTACTCGATCTATGCGCGGGCAAGGTGCACTCTAATGTTACCTAAATCTCTTTTTAATACCGCCTCGTCTCATCTCTGACACAGTGGGATATTCAGATCAAGATGGATACTTGCATAAAATATCCTAGTGGGTCCTTCGTCTCACGTGTCAACATTAGCTTAGACATTAACAAGAGGCATGTCATTTAGATTGAAAGCACAGAATACATAGTCAGTAATTCTAGTGACGAACATATTGTTGTCAAACTCAGTATAACCGAAGACTATACCAGAAGGGCGATGGCCTCCTCGCGAAAAAAGAAGTGTCGCTAAGTGTTGCACTATATTTTCGATGATATAAACGGAATCGATTTAGATGATGGTTTCTACTTATCTGAGAAAAAGTAAGACTTTATCAGCACAAATCTAACGCAAACGCGGTGAAAATGACATTAACGGTATTTTAATACGAACAAAAGTAGGTTTTTTGAATTGGTAATGACTAAGTAATACTGATAATGGATAGTCTCCCTGAACGTGAATGATATGAAGTCGGCACTACTAAGTGATTGCCACTTTTTTAATGGTCTCGTTCCGTTTATTAGTAAATCTAAGGCAATGTATTCACGGTCGAATGGTCTCGTTATATCCAATACCTTTTTTACGTTTTAGGATTGCGTCTCCACCCGTACATAATATGTCATCTCTCTCCTGATCGTAAAGGCAACCTATACTTATTATAATAATCTACGTAAATTCTGGTGATCGCGTATTTGAAGTTCTGGTCGATTCGTTTCCAACGCAATCTCAAGACGAGCAATCACCAGCTCGTCGCGCTTGAGACATCGCTTTTATTTCTTCTCGACCCTAACAAATACAACATTCGGTCTTTTATCTGTTTATTATGCACGGCCGCCGCCTGCCTGACTGTGGCAACTTCTTATACCCATGGGTGAACGTATTGCCCGTATACAAATTAACATGTGCTCGTGCAGATAGATCTTCTTCTTTAGGTTCGACACCCGGTATATATATAGGTTTGCCTCATCCCTCACAGACGCTTGTGGCGTCGTACGGTAGCCAAAGTTTTAACATTGATCGCATCATATCACCGTTAGTTGAAGAAAAAGTGTCAAGTCTACCTCGTTATCTAGCAATGTTACTCATTCTTGTACGACGGATGGAATCTTCGATTGTAGATGATGTATACAGTTGAGCGTTGTTGAGCAATAACACGCAACCTATCTGATGCGTTCGATGGTCACTTGAAAAACGTGTGGTCCAGTCGCTTGTATTACTATTGCAATAGGCAATTATGTCACCGATAGCAAGCGACATGCGGTCCCTACCCCAACTCAAACATATACAATTAAACACCAATTTACTCGTAACGAGATCCATACAACTTCACCATTCTTGTGATTTTACTTGAGGCAGATAATTTAGAGCTATGATGTATAAAAAATCGGCATTAGTCGAAGTGCATATTTCATATATTATATGTGTCGTGCATAATAACGAACCAGGCTTCACGTTTGATGTCCTCGGCTTTTAGGACAGACGCGTTCCAATTTTTCTACGGCATATTAAGCTAAATAAATTGTTGCCGCATTACCATCAATGAGTTTAAAAAAGCGCGAACGTTACTCGCATTCAAGTTAAGGCCAGAAGTTGTGTCAGCATCAAAAACAAATTCTTAAGGACCTCTTGACTCACAAGACAACCATTTAATATCCTACCTGGAAAACGCCACGGCTAAATGTCAGGACTTTGTAGTAAGAGAATGTTGTCTTGCGTTTGTTGCGTGTAATTACCGGCGAATAATTTTCCACGATGTGCATCGTGAGAATGGTGCGAGTCTTCAGTGTCTACACGCGCTAGAGAGTGCTTTAGAGCTAGCGTCGATAAAGAGTTACTATAATCATTACCAAAATTAAACAAAGTTCGCTGTGTATCATATTTTTTATCTTCTATCTTTGAACCTGATATAGATTAAGGCTCAGCCTGAGCCACTACACATGATCCCGAAGGCCATCGAACATTTTTAAGTTAGCATCACCATCTGGCTTTCCTGAATGGACAAGCTATAGTAGTGCATTATCATAAGGACATGATGCAGTAACATCGATACCGACACCAACAAAATATGCAGGTTCAAGAGAGGCAACAAACAGTTATCCGATCAACGGCGTAAGCCCCTAAATCTTTTAGGTATTCGATTTCAACTACGTCCCACATAAACTTGTATCATCATGCGTCGCAAGATCATATATGAGATAATTATTATTACGAAGCAAAATTTATCCTTTAATATTATACCGCGTAAATACTTCGTGAGAACCTGCACTCACGTAAATTACAGTTGACGAGGGGTGAGGTTAAGTAATATTCCTGTTGCATAACCTTAACATAAACGAGAATTGATGGAGAGGAATACTACGGTAAATGTCCTTCCCAAAATATCATAGGATACAGTAATTAATATCCCTATAATAACCAAAGGGTCTACTTATTCGTTGATACGTGCCACGATATCAATTTACCGACCGCTGCTAAACGCGCGCAATGGGTAGAGAGTAGATACAACCACAATGCATGGTATCATCTAAATTTAAAAGAGGTAAGACTAATCAACAAAAATGATTTTAAGACTTACTTATATTTGACATAAATTCACTTTTGCTACTAGTAACCTCTGAAGTTGTTGTGGTTTGTCTTTTGCTGCGTAGAAAAACTTAGAACCGGAGTATACAAGCTTGCTCTATTAAAAGGGAGTGTTTAGTTTGTATATTTGACATAACGTGGCTACCCGTGCTCCGTTACACGTGCAGTCAATTAACATAAGTAAAAAGACCAACTCAAATAAGATATGCTTGGTGTGTAAATGCAAAATTCAAATCGCCTACTTTGGACTATTTTTTCGAACGTCAATGGGCGCTGACGAACTTTGTTGATCTGTACATTCAAATACTCACGAAGCAGAACGAAGAACTACTGGATGCAGTGCACCATTCAAATTTATAGAAATACGGAAAAGCATTGCATTATGAGAATCAGTGTTGGGCAAAAGGATAGTAAACAATAATGGAATCTGTCTTCCCCATCTACTTATATAATATGGCAATATTTCGACATGGAAAATAGGAATTTTACGTATCATACGTTTTGACATGCTAAGACCGACATTTTAATAATACATGACCTTTTTGATCAGAAATAGATATGTTTGGAGCCTCATTAATACAGATAAAAAGTTAAAGGTACAAAAGCGCCGACATATACAGAAAAACATAGCCTTCTGGCTTGTACATATTTTTGTTATCAAGGATTTTTTTAGCGACGTGTGTATCGTGTGTAGTTTATACTAGGCGTTGTGAGATGTTTTGTTTGTGATTTGTCGATCCAGCTTGACCACTAAATTGGCTTAGACGTCTGTTAATATGAGTCGTACGCTGGTCACTACGGGTTTGAGTCTAGGCGTAGGCACGTTAGTAACCGAGTCGAATTACTAATATTTCAAAAAAGATGTAGCGGAATTTTTACGGCAGATATCTTACAAGAAGTATTTACTCAAGGGTAGGGCTAAAAATTGCGAAAACATATTAAATACAACTCACTTTACAGTCAGTTTTTCGGTGAAAAGCCGTCTTTACATGAAAATATTCGCAACAACTTTATCCAAAAATTAAATTGAGAACAGATATTTGAGAATAAATTTGGGCCTTATAAAGCCCTAATTTATGTGAATACGTAGTAGCGTAGATCACTTATCTTTCAACTCTCTTCATGTTCTCTTGGTTCTTTACACCTCTACGGTAGTACTAAAGCAAAAACTTTACATATTTATTCTGCTCATTTGCAGACACTGTGAGTGACGACTTGAATTTTCTGAAAACTGAGTGTTGCTATGTGTTAGATTATCAGGATGATGAAACGCGAGAATAATGGTGAGAATTAACATTATAGTAGTAATCGTTGCGTTAGATGCGACGGATTACCTACAAATACCAAATTTATCAATCTTCAACATTTGCTTACCCATGAGACATAGTAGCACACATTCCTCTTCTCTACAGGATAAACGAGTGCAAGATTTATTTTAAGGCGATACGCATTTTATCACCTTTTTTAACATCATGTTCTTCTCCTTTTATAATTTTAACTTATATCTGACAGTTCTAGCCGCTAAAACTGTAGTTTAAAACCATTTAAAATTATTCATCTATCATTTGTTCTATATTAGTCGAATATTTGCTAATTGGCAACGCATCTGTCGATTAGAAGTCGAGACAAGAATTTAATAAGCGCCTACCCTAACACATGGTACTTCTCTTCATTACATAAATATACATCATACACAAATATGAAAAGGTAATGAATATTTCGTGAGAGCACACTGTTTCAACCCTTGAATGAAATATATGATATAAACGTGTAAAGAATCTGGGTTCTAATAGTCATTAACGTTCCACAATTTTTATTGATATATGTCAAGTATATGTACATTTAATATGTAGCTGACTATTTTCATCGTGTTAATGCGATATAGAGCATAAAATGATTAAAATTGTTACTTTTACAGACCCAGCACAGCTTGTCCTAAAAAACCAATTTCATATCTGCACTTTTCTTCATCCAAATAAACAACTGATCTAAGTGAGCCTTTTTAAAAATAAATGTTTTGTTGCTGAATAAATAGAAAACCTAAATTTGTGAACCCATGCCACAATATAGCATCGCAAAACCTTGGACTATAAAAATCGTATTAATATATCTACATGTTGATTTGGTTAATTAGTGTCGTTTCTTGCAAGTATTTGCAACAGCTACATTTCAAGACAAACGGTTAGGCTTTGAAAGCCCATTATTAAGTCACAAATGTGCTAAATATTTCAGCGCCAACAGATGCACTCACCTGCGAAATTTAAATTGTGTGGAAGACCAGATTGTCGATTCTGTATTTGATTGTTGTCTGCTTAGTGGTATATATCCCAGTTTGGGAGAACGAGACCCATAGGATAACGCTGTCGCAAACTAGGGAAACCCTTCGCGCGCATTTAAATGTTCTAAACGTATTAATCGCAATAAAAGCATACAACTCCTCAAATGGTTCATTGCACCGAGTTAATGAGATCTTTGTGTCGTTGTGAGATGGTGACATGGTTTGCTATACGTCGTAATTTCTTATTCAGCGATTATATATGTCTTTCGCAAGGTGGGTCCTGGTAGTGCTGACGTATCATTATCCGGCTATCCTTAACAACAGCAATGCCAATCATAAACGTCATTCAAATAAATGTAGCGCATTAGGAAGCTAGTGATGCTCCATAATATTCACTATACCAGACTACACGTATTAAAAGCTCGCAAATTTGATCATCCGTAGAGTAATTCGTTTCCATCCACCAGAAATACAGCGGAAACTTCCCCGACTAGAATCACCGCGCAAGTCGAAAAGAAATATAACTCAATGGACGTCAGTACTTGTCTTATATTCAATGATTTAGACGTGCGTAATATGCTATCTATATTTTTTTGACTTAGTACAACAGAATTTTAATTAGTTGTGTGTGAAACCAAAATATTTTTGTAAATGATCCTCAAGCGTTCTCAATTTTGCCGCACAGTAAGCAATCACGGCAACTCTGCCATGAGCTGTTTGCTCACTCCTTCTAAGCAAGATACTATATATAGCGTTGTAAAGCATCCAATTCTTATCGCGAGTAGCAAAACGTCATATACTAGACTGTGCATACATCTCAATAGCTCTCCAGGAGCATAGCAAAGTTGTGCCTGTATAATACTATAGAAGAGATAAGATTTATTGTAAATGTTTTATGGGAAAAAGAGGGTTGTTTTATGCACTTCCGAATCCAAAGCCTATTCATGTACTACCCTTTATTATATACTGCCCAAAGATTCTTCCATCTTACACATTATTCTATCGTTATTGCGGTAGTGACGTTTGTCAGCTAAACATATTTGATTGGGCATCCCTGAAATGTCCTCCGCGTGTCTCACCACTTATATGTGCCCATAACAATGATATACATCAGCTGTAGTATCCGCGATGGTGCACCAATAGTTCGTTGAGTGCCCGTCTACGAAACTTTGACAGCACTTAAGATGAGTGGCAGTGTTTGGAGTTCTACGCAGTTAGTTATAGGTCACCTTTTTCAATCTATGTCGCCTAATAGTAAAACGTTTTTTTATTTTATGTATGCAATAGGACTTCTTCTACCTCCTTATTTTAATTTATGAACGTTATAAATGATACAGCAAAGGTTGAGGGTGGAATCCTAAAACTCTATCGAATATATTCGCATAGTATTTAGCATAAATTTGTGTCGGTAACATAGGAAATTGATAAAAGCTCCTTTTTCTGACAGCCCGCGTAGTACTTAGCACTCAGTAGTAGAGCCCAGGAAAAGCGTGAGTATCATATGAGTTACATAAAACTCATATTTGAGAATTGCCTTACACCGCAACTCATTAATTGCGCTGTATAAATAATATAGCACTGTTTTCTGGGTCAGCAGAGCAATTGAAATATTCATAAGACAGCTCACGGATTGCTTACGCTCTACAAATCTAAGACGCACTACTCATCATGTTGCCATGTGACCTCAATTTGCAACGAAAAGAGTATAGGCATTAAATTTGCGGAAAAAATTGCGCAAAACATTAACTCGAGCTAAGTCGTGCGGGAAATATATCGTTTGGACGAATCATTATAGTAATCCGACATAGCCAGACTCATTCTCTACAGAGAATAATATAACGGACTGCAGTACCGTCTCCGTCAAAATGATACATCTCGTATGTTGCTGTAATCAACATATCTTCAAATAATGGAAAGGTTTCGGTCTAAATTGCAGAAATTCTGTGCTCAATACACCTGAAGAAGCGGCTCTATACCAGCAGTACTAACCATAGATTCATCAGCCTTCCGCATTGTCTTAGCTTGAAAACTTTTACGTAATGTTAACGAATGTACGCAGTCTTATAAATTGAGCTGGATAATCTCTTTCAATGACGAGAAAGGCGAATAATACCAATGTAGGCGCTGTTTTGGTCAGGTTAAGTTGCTTGGCTAGTATCAAGGTGACTGCCGTTACCAACAATGACGCACGCAAATTAGTCAGTGACATGCCTCTTTCCGCATAAAACAATTCCATCATATTCGGCGGGACTCTAAAGTGTGTAACTCTAGAAACATTTTTCAATTGTCCACTACAGAATAATTTGTCAATATACTCAGAAACCTTCGCCAATGTCTTGGTAGCTGGCAAATCATGTTTGGTAATGTATGTGTGTTATAATATAGCAGCTTTGGTATGATCCCCACATTAAGGCCTAGATCGGGTCAGTAGAGACTACAAGTCCGCATATGTTTGAGACAAATCCTCTTTCATTTTAGGATCCTCGTCAAATCCCATCTGTTTTTGGCGTCAGCCCTATTTCCAATTTACATTTTCAAGTAATCGAACCGTCTGTAGACTAGCAACAACCCAATATTAGCGGTCCCTATCACCTCTGGTTGTAATTATTTCTTATGTAAGGGTACGTCAACATTTTTGTCAAAATTTACACGAGGGTCTGAGGCGTTCCCAATTGTTGTTTCATCGTATCCAGGACGCTTCGAAACGCCTACTAACTGCGTGTTTATTCTGCTGTAACATTAGCAAACCCGGCAAAGATTAGCGCGACAGCTCCACCGGATTTCAAAAAGTGACACTTTTGATAAAGTTATGCTTTCCGCAGTTACCTGTACAACGAATTCAAATGTAAAATTAAAAGAAGGTATTTCAATCGGCAGCCATAAAAGATTTCTCGCAAGATCGACAAGCAAGGAAATTGGTCATCATTTTTCAGAGTCCGACCGCCTATTCCTTGAAATAGATGGTTTATAACTTGCTAAAATTTGCAGTGTACTTATATTGTTTAAGCACAACATGGATAAGTGTCAATTTAGCAATCCATTTTATTTGGCAGTATTAAAAGAGATATCAAACGCAGCGGAAGCATCGAGAGACACCTACGTCATCTATTTTGGCGTTATTGAGCAATCTATATTATAATGAACAGTTCTTCCGGGCACAAAGCCAGTTCAATGTGGACTCTTCCTCGAGACAAGCATCGATCTTACGGGAGAAGCCAACAGCCTTGTAATGATAAAAAATCTATATAAATCTCCGCGATCGGTCAGTAATATTGAAGGGCGATTATCTCGTCTCTTTGTGTGGAAAGAATTCGTCTTTAAGTAAAGACGCACCAAAAATTTGCTAAACATCGAGCTCGTCGACGATTTGGTATACAACGTCATTAAAAAATCAGAGTGAATTATGTTCTATTCAATTTTTCATCCTTCGAGATCACAAGGTTAGCCGTACTAGGATGCCTGTATCGTAGGCAATATAGTGGTTATTTTCAAATCAGATCCAAACTATACAGCGTATGCCTACCCTTTAATGCATGAGATCTTTGTACATAACTACAGTCTCTATTCTCAAAGGATCGGTTGGTGGTATCTTCAAAATTAGTTGCCACGCTTCCGCCATCATGTTGACCTTGTCGATGTCCGGAAAAAATCATAGTACGAAATCTGGATGAAAGGCGAGACACGAGATTTATCGTACGTATATCTTCTCAATTATAAAATTGCATATTTTTTTATTGGTAGACAAATCCGGGTATTTAAAACACCTACTAGGTCGTTAGCCAAATTCAGTTCTGTATGGTAGTTAACATATTTTTTTCATGAATGTCGGTATTCAGATTAGCCGCTGGCATTGGGCAATAAAATGAATGTATTGTCGACTCAACGTATTGAAGTTTCTCTCAAGGCATATACGGTCGACGAATCTTCTTTCGGTGCGTATTATTAATGCCTATTTTGAGATGCTCGTTAAGTGTTCAGTAGTCCATAGACGATGTAAACTTATACTTTTCCCACAAAAATATAGCCGAAGGGGCTAAAACAGCGTCCGTATCGTAAAAATTCGCTAGCTCTTGTATATGAGAGATGACAAAAAAGCTCGCATATTCTGCGACATATTAGGTATCAGATCAATGCGCTGTTTGTAAACAAGTATATTATGATAGCAAGAATTTAACTGAAACACATTTGTGATCAGCTTTTAAGCTTCGCAAGTCAACCTATTTTTATATTTTCTACCGGGCGACTTAGATATACGCTTAACACCGATCATTCTTTCTCGTTGCCGTATTAAGTCCCAAAAACTTATATTTTGTGCGTGATGGTCGAATTTTAACTATTATATCCGAGCTTGTTCGAGCGAGAGGTTTTAAACGATCTGAAGGTCATATGAACAAAAAAGGAGTCTTTAGATGAGCAAGCATTCATAAGGCATGGTTATACATGTGAGGTAGATAAGAATGGTATCTTATATCGTACCGCGTACGAAAAAATCAGCCATCTCTATCAAGTATGTTGCAATTAGAAATGCTGATAGTGGCTAACTGAGAAGAAGTGCGCACTTAGGTCCAATAGTGGCAATGCATTATAATTTATCCACCACATTGACAATTGGATTGATAAGCCATAAATTTCGGTGACCATACAATCTTCTAAATCATTTGGATAGCGGGAATTATCTTGGGTAAACGAATCTTAATTTAAACTTGAGCAACGCGGTGATATTTATTCGACCAGTACGACAGTTTCAAGTAGTAGAACCAGCATCAACTTCCTGTCAAGATATTTTTTTAGCTTCGTGATTGTCAGCGTCAGTTATGTCGATATATTAAGCGAAGTTAATAAAATATCCATGATGGTGCCAACGACGAAAGACGGCATATCTTAAAACACCTGTCTTCCTTGCTTATAACTTCCCGAGAAAGTTTGGCATATCGAGCCGATCGTAAATTCATCCTGAGGCATTGTGGAAAACAAAGTTGGATGTGGTGGTAAATTGGTGCTCGAATAATTAGTCAATGCATCGTTGCCCGCCGATGAGAAGAAAATATTGTGACAGCGAGCGATTTGTTATGATCGAGCGGCTACCGAAAAAATGCTCATGAAAGGCCCTACTTAAATGCTTTATGAGAAAATGAGAGCATTAATATAAAAAGCATAACCTATGACTCACCCTTGTGCTCGACATCGTTCTACGATGTAATCTATATTTATTGCTGAATTCCGTAATTAAACTTATAGGGCTTACTCCAATCGCGGATATCCACAACGACCCCACAATAGTGTTTATAAAATTTAAAATTTTTTTATTATGGTAGAGGTTGCATTATAAGACGCCCTTGCCATGGAAAATATGCTGAAAAAGAATTAACGAAGAAAATTATGTGTAGGATGGGAAATTAATCAATTATTTTGTACGTAGGTGTAAGTCGTATAAGCTACATACCAACCATATTCGAGTATGTAGCTCACACTGCTCCGTCATTTGTGTTCTTCAACGTACGATAACACGCGGGCTACATTTTACCGAGCGAGCCGAACATCAAAAAAGCGCAAAATATATCTTACGTACTGTTATTCATCTTGAAACAATCCAAAGGATGTAATTGCTGCGAGTTAGCTAAACGCTCACCCCACGGAGATAGCTGATAAGAAGCTCATCCGGGAAGATCTAATCTGGTGATTCGCAAGATATAACAATACGCCTACTGACATCAGAAGAATATTTTTGCCAAAATAATGCATCTTTTTATCGTTAAAATCCTTTTTCAAATGTGGTGCTGCGAAAGTGGTATAATTTAATGTGATCCATATGCCAAATGCTGCACCTATTTTGCGTTATTTATTTATTACACCTAATAAATATCGCAGATCGCCCAGCACCGTTTTTTAAAATTAGAAGACAAAAAGTGACATTCTAATGAGTGTACGAGGCGCGTCCAGGAATAACCCGTATTGATATAGCCGGTGAAGGTATAGCATTGACCCCAATGGAAAGACATATACCTGCATAGGTCATGCCTTTTTCAAAGTGTGTATCTTCTACGAAGCGCTTCCACAGATACCGAGCCAAAAGTATATCCAGCAGACATTTTCAGTGACATCGTAAACGTGCAATGGACCTGATTGAGGTGTTCCTTTATAGGTGGGCCGCATTGGTCACTCATGAAATTTAAGTCATAATGGATTCCGTAGTCATGATACACATGATTTAATTGATCAGCATGGTTGATAAACCATGCAAAGGCTTTAGATTTTCTTCTGCTCTTAAATAGCACAAGCGGCACAATTTTATTCATGAACCTCGTTGCTGCAGCTGAAAGCGTGCCTGGAACAGTCTATGGTGATCAATTACTGGATAGAACTGGCAAATGGCTGTATCAATGATGTATAGGCCGTTCCGGTTGCTCTCCCGAATTGTGTACGGTAAAGCCGACCAGTGCTCCCAGTAGAATTTACATATGTCTCCACATCAGTACAGCATTGCAGAGTTGTGAGCTCGGCTTAGAATGCTTCGGGTCAAATTCGTTTTCGCTGGACACTACTATGCAGACGTGACGATGAATCCGCCTAGCAGAGTAAGTTAATCGAAAGCATATTAACCGAGCGGCCATTAAGCTTTTTTAGAGTAAATTGTTCAATCCTGCGAGCCAACAATTGTAGAATCATTGCCTGAAAAATTAGGTACTGCTGGATCTCAAAAATTACTGTCCAAAAATCGATGTTGAACGTAGCCAGTCCATACTTGCCGAGTTGGCGAACATCGTTTTTCTGCACCTACGTTAGTATTTTGGTATAAAAAATTCGCACAAAAAGTTGTCATTATACTATATTGCTAAGTATACAAATGCCGTTATATTGTGCAAACTCGAGTAGAGGGACATATGCCCTGTTTGGCCGTAATGACACATGCTGTTAAATGGTGGCAGTTTTTAACGCATCCAGATGCTGTTATTCACCATTACCGCCGCTTAAGACATGTGAATACGTCACAGTGTGCTCTTCGTTGAGCGATATACGCTAAGCAGCGTGTATAAAGGACTCCATTCGATTTCTCCTTCCACAATCAAAGCAATACCGGTAAATATGACCTAGTAAGTAGATAGTAAGATACATTTTTCAGAACAAGCGCAAGCCGCAATTTCGGCTGCTATAATCGCTTTCATATTTACTAGAAAAACTAGCACCGCAGGCCGCTCGAAATTTATCACCATGCAGCTAAAAAAAGGACTTTATACAAGCAAGGTGAGGTTACGATGTACTAGGGCTTTTAAAAAAAGGTAGCCCATCCGGTGTCATAGGACGGACAGCACCATTGACATTCAGTGAATGAGTAAAATAACAAGATCCGAAAGCTTTCTTTGGAAGTCAGTTGATGCAGATATATCTGAAACGCCAATTCCGTCTGCGATCGAAAAATCATTTGGTCAGATTTGTAAACATTAAAGGAACGGCTCTGCAGTTTTTGCTGAATGGATAAATAAATGACCTGGTGCTTTCCAGCGAAGATGTACAGGTGATTATCGACCACAGCCTTCTAATCTGGATGCTTTAGGGCAGGAGCGGGGTGCATGTGCTGCGAGGGTTCCGCAGACCAAAAAATTAAAGCTTGTCGTCAAATATGGTTATTTGTTTGCACTTCAAATACCTGTTTTACTAATAACTGCAATGGAATTTATATATTTTATTCACGACTTGGTATATAAAAGTTTTAAGCAAATACGAATAGCTAATTAGACTTATTATAATACTCCATTCTCAGCGATCGGACATGGCAAATTTAAATCATACACATAATATCAACACAAAATCTAGGTGCATTTGGAAGCATCCATATGATAGAAATGTAATGTCTGTTCTTAAATAAAATCGATTTATCATATAGTTCCATAATATCAATTTCGATAACTAAAGATACGTAATCATATGATAACATTTAATTTAATATAGAAGTATGATATTAATCTCATCAGATACATTCCTATGGTAACATTGTATAACTTAATTGATAATTATGAAATATTTTCATTGTGGTAAACAGCTTTATTAAGAAGATAATTTTAGAGGCCTAGGCATGGTACAACTCTTCACTTTTAACGGGTAAGGATTAGAAAGGGGTCAAAAAGGCAACGAGACATTTGGAGAAGGAGGCCAACAACATCTACCAAGGATCGTTCTTCGCCAGAGTACTAGTTAAATAGTAGCGATAATAGTAGACCACTGTCTCTGATCTGAAAGTCGTGTCTCTCAGGTTTACCCCGGTTCCGTAAGGTGTAAATCGGGTACCCCAACGTCGATATCTAATCTCATTACAGGGACCTCGGAATTTTCATGGTGGAGCTTGGTCTCTTAGCGAAAGATCTGGTCCCTCACTGTAAGAACCGGTCTCTCACTGTAGACCTGGGTCTTTCACTGGTATGCCCGGTCTCTCATCGTTAAACTTGGGTCTCTTTCGATCAGAGCTCGTCTGTACCAGTTACATAAATCGTCTGTGCTATCAGAAAAGCATAGAGTAGATAAGTTTAAGTGTAGGAATATGTCGTACACTACTCAATTTGGGATCTACGTGACATGTCGTCGTCGTGCTTAAAGGAACTACTTGTCAAGTCTGCCCACCTGTTTCGAGGACGGGACATACTTCCACCCCGTCGAAAGACAGTTGCGTGGCCAGATCAAGTGCGAGTAGAGCCCCATCAAGCGCTTGGCCTGTTGATTTGTCGAGTAGCAACCACCCTTCAGATCCGCTATCGGAAGCGGCCTCCCACCTAGCGGTCAGGGAGCACGGTAAAGGCAAGGAGTTAAATACCCCTGTGATTACACGAAATACCAGGAGTGACAGGCTACCTGAAGGATTTAATTATACGCCCACTCTCAACCGAGTCGATCGAGTAACCACCTACTGTCCCACCAAGTAGAGCATATCCACTCGGGGTCCAAGGTCTATCTCTGTCAAGGCTAACACATCTCAGTCCCCGTCCAAATCTACCGAAGTGTTCGACCCACCAGCCGACGGGTCAACATGGTGAATCAAGGTCTAAACGCGGCATTAGGTAACCCCCGTAAGTCGGCTACCCTGGACAATAGGTGTTTTGAGGACTCATCACGCTTTTTAAGACCCCAATCCACCAGAAAAGCGTTTGGTGTTGCACTAAAAAGCGTAAAGCGACGATATTACGTCATTATCGTATGAGACGGAGACGTACAGATCAAAAAGATATAGTACGTTGTCTTAATTATGAGAGGTAAGGCTTTTGGGCCGTCCATC
The DNA here is from genome assembly GCA_947650285.1 of Hyaloperonospora brassicae. Lineage (NCBI taxonomy): Eukaryota > Oomycota > Peronosporomycetes > Peronosporales > Peronosporaceae > Hyaloperonospora > Hyaloperonospora brassicae. Next base: position 62,779 of record CANTFL010000650.1, read on the forward strand.
ATTAAGCACAGCAACTTTTTAGAACCAAGGTACTATATTTTAGTAAACAGCCGCAGATATAGTCAATGTGTTATCTGTAGAAACCATTCCACGTCACGATCGAGATGGTTGAGCTAAGGTGGTTGTAGCCGACGGGACCACTATTATAACTCGTACTATATGTCGAAGGTAAAGTACTGCACGTACGAGCAGCCGATTACGAATTGCTGACGACATAGCTTACGTAATTTTTTCCGTCCTTATTTATAGTCGTTAATTCAGGCGATCGCAATGGGATTGTATTGATATTTTTAAAGTGGTATTGAAACTCAGACTTGCAATATCCTTAGTCTAATATTTTTCAAACGAGTAGGATGTACATATTGCATGGCGGATTTGCGCCAGTACTTATGCATTTCAGGTTGCTTCGCCATGGAGCGTTCAGATTTAAGGAAGAATTATCCTAAATTCTATAGGGTATCGCCTTGATTATTCTTTATCGAGGCCTACGCCGCGTTTCGCGATAAAGACCCAAAAACGAAATTCTACTAGCCTCAAGCAAACTCTTTTAAATTTTGTTGTAGTACCTATGTCTGCGAAAACGTCAATATATCTGAAGAACAAATATCTAGGAATACTACACCCATTCTTTAATCCGAAGCTGTTCTGGAGACGGACACATCGCCCAAGTAGCTTATTGCAAATAGAAGCATTGATCGCGACCGCTCTATTTTTCATCCGTCTTATGTGAAATGGGATATTCCGTTGCCCATTTGGTATCATCAAACACACCCATGACATGCCGCAGGAGGTTCTCGATGCCTAATGAAAATTATCTTTTTCTACGCATTAGAATGATGTAAAAGACGTATATAAATTATATATGGACGAAAATATGGACTTTACGAAATAGAATCGATATAAGTGTCGGAGTCAGTACCTCTGCATTATAGAACCTATTGAATGCGTGCACTACCCGCCATTTTCCTGTGGCTTTTTTGCACTAAAAGGTTGATAAGATGTGCTAGATATTTGCGCATGGTTTGCCTTCAAGTTGTCATAACTTTCTCCTTAATATCTTGTACTTGTTCACGAGTTGATGGTCACTTCTATATTACACACTTCCTTGGAGTCGATTTAAGCTCAATGTAAAGGTCCATTATGTAATTCTGTATTTTATTCGTTTTTTATTCAAATTATACATTTCAAAATTCTATACAATCCTTTAAATCTTTTGAAGCGATTACTAGGATGAAGACGTGTATTTCCTAAATTCTGAGTATTTTAACAAGGATATGTAAGTCGATTGATAATATACTATTAGCCAATTTTTCAAGTGAGTCATCCTTTTGACCAAATATTGGCCACGTGCTTGTCCTCAGTGACTATCGCGTATATTTGTGTCATTTAGCTACTTTGCAGATTACGTAAATAATGTTAAAGATATTTCTTTAGCAATACATTTACTATCGAGAAAACTTCAAAGGTAATCATATTTATATTATTGCCGGCTACGCTTTATTCATCGTACACTAATACATTAGGTGTCTCGGGTTATTTTTTAGAGCTGATTTCTACGGGCGACAGGTGATCAATTCACTTAGGTTGATAGTCACCGATTTCTGAAGCTTATTGTGCTTAAGATGATAATTTCTAGCTAGAATTATAGTAAATATCTAACGTTTTATGGCCGTGCTTCATCTTCGATGTTTTAATTATATACGGGCGATCTACGTAAACCGTGCCTTTATCATATTGCCCATTCTTCGAAACCGATTAACTTTTTGATGGATGTTGACCGCAAGGTATGTTATTAAGTACAGGTTCACTCGGATTAATTGAGTAATAGAGCTTCAGCGTTGGCTGCGCATTTGCATACGCCGTGAGCTTGCTTTACAATGTAGCATAAAAATTGAATTGTGGAGTTGACGCTAATCAATTGTACCATAAAAAGAGGCAATTGCACTCACTCGTATACATTAACATGATTAAGGACGCTTTATGAAAATCCTCAGATCCCCGTATAATGAAGGAGCAGCAGGTATCGTCAAAAATTATTGTTGCCAGATACTCTTCGCTCGTATTTTCTGAGCAGAATAAGTTTCAGAATGACATCACTATTATTCATATCTAGTAAGATGAGTCTTTAACGCACTGTTACTTGTCGAATGTGTAGTAAATTCCTACAGCATAATCCTCACCAGATGTCGATGCGCTGGTTGCAAGGCGCACCAAACCTGGTTATATGAATATCGCTCATCGAACTTGAGCCTACGACTTTCAAGTAATTTAATTCTGGTGAATATCAAGAAATTTGATGCCCATATTATACTACTGCTTTGAGTAAGTAATATTTATTTGCTTCGATCTACACAATGATAAGATTTGTTTCTGCTCGGTGCAGGAGACACACAATGATTGTTTGATGAGACATACGTTCGTCAAGAAGTCTGCAAACAACGTAAAGGTTGCTAAATCCGTAAGTCGTTCAGCTCCTTTTGACATTGAGCAATTTTTACGATCCGCCTTACCGTTGCGATTTTCAATATCGTCTTATAACCGTTTGTTGACGTTTTTTCAGGCCTCCGATCACAAAGCTATGCGTTGCGAGGCACTAGTTGCAGGGCACTACATTCGTTAACTTTGTGGCTTACTTTTTGACAGTATTTGCACCTTTGTACAGGATTTCCATTTGATTTGCAATTTTCTTGATCTCGACGTACCAGAGGTCTTTTATATTATATTCCATTTAACCGTCAAGGGAAACATTACAAATTTTCCCAGCATAAGCATGTCTCACGCTGAAGTCTTCGTGATGCGCGTCTGGGATCTTTGGGTATATAGTGACCAGATAGAAGGACATCAAGTGGATATTAACGCGACCGTCAACAAGAACCTACATGGATACCACAAACAAATTCTTATATGAACCAGCTTTGATGTAGTGCAATTTTTATATATAGAATATGCTGGGTATACGCGTGCCCTAATGAATAAGCTGCGTAAATTACATTAGCTCAAAGATCTCCCTGCTCGATACTCGTGGGAGCTATTACAATTTCCTGCGACGGGCTCTAACAGCCTTATTGATTATAACCATGTTATTTTGAAACTTGAAATTTTAAGTCCAGTTTTAGGAAGGTTCTGTGGTTGAATATGACATTTAAATCTGATTTTGCTCTTCAGGTGACGAATCAAGATTTAATGGATTCGACAAACTCGACAAACCAATAAAGCGGGATTTTTTTGCTGATAATCCATAGCACTTGGAGACTTCGGTAGACAAGTTTTCGGGTCGACGCACGTGCATCTGCATGTAAAAGCAGAATTAGCCAATTCTTTTAAGACCTATGACTATTAAGTGTCTTGCTAGTGAAGGAATTTAATTTCTGCTCTCGGCGCACAAAGTTGACGCAGTATGTCCTTAAGGATGCCGTAATGCTCTTGTATTCGATCCAATAAGGACAGAATGACTCAGTTTATATTCCTGCTCACAATTGTAAGATTACGCTCGACCGTACTCCATTCGATGTCACTGAAATAGAATTTGCTGTATTGCGTGTCTGGTTAGTATCGCAATTCTCATTCAGCATGGTTTAGCTCGGCGAGGAATTTGAGGTCTAAAAAGGCCTACAAGTGCTACCAGGTGTAACGATACAAGGTGCCCCCACGTTTTAACAGCAGTACGTTGACGCGCACAGAGAAAGACAAACCACAAAAACATTGGAGCTCACTAATATTAAAAGTGAATTTATGTCAAATATGATCAAGTCTTCAATTCATCATTGTATATTTGTTTGACCTCTTTTAAATTCAGATGATACCATGCATTAATAAATCTACTTCCTTTCCATTGCGCGCGTTTAGCAGCGGTTGGTAAATTGATATCGTGGAACGTACCAACGAATAAGTAGACCCTTTGGTCACGATGAGGATATCGATTACTGTATCTTATGATATTTTAGGAGGGACATTCACCGTAGTATTCCTCACCATCAGTTCTTCTTTATATCGATGTCTGTTACAGGACTTCTCCATTACAAGTCAAACCTCATGCGGCGATACGGAGTGCGTTCAAACAAAGATGGTATTGTCACACCATATTTATTGGTTTTACAATCTCATAGCCAAACCTATGATTGACTTATCTGTTGATCAATTTCACAACGTACAAGTAAACGATTGGTAAACGATGTTACTCTACCCACAATCATTATTCGATGACTATAATCGTCACATAGCGGATTGTAGTTTGCTTTTACAATGCGTACATGAAGGAGCAGAGGGTCTGGTGGGCCGGTCCAACAATAGATCGGACAACTGGACGCAAAGCATCTTTGTAGTAGTTTTGACATAAATCGCAGATATGAGGCTGAATGTTGTCTTCAAGTTCGAGCAAAATGATTACTAAGTTGCATCCTGCCACTTTTGGCCACTTCCGCAACGTAACAGTAAAATTACTGGATATTACAGCCACTACAGATTCTCCTTTTTAGTAGCCACCGGCTTCAACTGAATATCGTTCGCTACGTGGACAAGGGTGATATTCTCTCTCACGCCACCCTCACACACTAAAAGGCTACCCGAGGCTGAGTAATTAATCGAGCAGTTTTTAGATTGATGATCAAGAGTTCGCTCGTGCTCAAGGCAACGGAGTTCAATGAAAAGCTCGATCACAAAAAAGACAATATATCATTAGTGTGACCGAGGAACGTGATGTAAAACGCAGGTTTACGCCAACGCTGGGCCAGCTCACGGTAGATCAAACGTTTGTTTGTCAATGTAAACACGCATGTATACGACAACGTTGGGCCATCTCACGGTAGATCAAAAGTGCGCTTGAGCGATATTTCATCAAAAGTAGGAGCAAACAAAATATGATCGTGTCGTAGTGCAGCCATGCGACGGAGCACTACTCACTATATGCTGACCTCAGTGCTTATATGAACATCACTGATACAGTGGACGCTAGTGCCCTGCTATATCACTCAAACGAACGCGGCGAAGGTGCAACTACAAAATGACACAGCTTAGTAGTAGCCAAAAGTATAACCGTCAAAAAATAGAAGAAAGTCGTATATCTTTCTCATCCAAATTCCTTACTTTATTATTATACAAAGCAATTATGTGTGGTGACGTCTATTCACCACCCATTGCACGCGTTAAGGAGCGATGAATAAGTTGGTATAATGGCCTCTATCAACTAATGAGTAGCCTGCAGACTGCAAGATATTAATACTGTTAGAAAAATATCCAACATGATATTCCAAATTGATATTTATTACGAATATTAATATTACGTACCAGGATAACCTACTTAACAATTCACATGAACCAGCCGTGTCTCTATCCCTATGACCATTCAACGAACTGGATCTGAGCCATCGGGCAGACTGATGTAGCTAAAATGTGACCTTGATTCGTACAAAAGAGTTCGAGGTTATTTTTGCTGTTCAAAAACAACAATTATTGGGGCATGTAGCAGAGTTACACAGCTCCTCAAGTTTGAGGACGAATTAACGCTCAATGAGCAACATTGGTTCTACGAACCGGACTCAAAGAGTCAACAGCTCCGAGATATGACGTTTGGTTCAAAGAACCCGACTCAAAGAGTCAACAAGCTCAAAGAGCTTACGGTCCCTATTCCAGGGGGACCAAACGATTCAAAGAACCAAACGCACAGATTGCACAAGGAGTAGCTGCCTTAACAAGGCGTTGCTACTTCCTTACGATCGCAAGACGCCTCAGAGAGGCACGTGTCTTTTGTTGATCAAAATGGGAACCGAATTTTATTTCTTCTTTTAACTTATAAGAACACCGTAGAACAAAGTAAATAACCTACTCGCTAATGTCCTGAATAAAACCTCTCAAAAGATCTCGTAATCAATGGTTGACAGACATCAGTCTTCAACAATTATTACTTGTGTTCTAATATTACTTTAAAGGGAGTCCCATCCCTTGTCTGTACCACACCTATTGTCGACTACTGGTCGACGTGTAACCTCGTTACACCATCCCTCACCAGAAAGACGTTTCACAAAACGTCAATCGGATTCTTTCTTCGAAGAGGACGATGAGTGTGCGCTTCAACCTTACGTTTGGAAAAACACAAAACACCATGTTATCGCCACCCCATGAGTCCTCGACTCTCTCTTCCTACCTCGGCATCGATGTGGAGGTGGATTATGGTAGCGATATCGATAACCATGGTGAAGAGAGGACAATATATGACTCACCAGTGCAAGAGGCAGCGCCTCATATTGCACCAAACCCATTTGCCGAGCGTGGCGAAACCAACGCGCCATCGGCGCCGCATAAAACACTTATCGTGGGCGATGCCATCGTCAACAATCCACTCGACGGGCAACACCAGTTCGCTATCCAACGAGAGGAGAGCTCTCAGCGCCGTATGCAGCTTGCTGCACCCTTGATGGTCGTCGTGGCTATCTGTTCACACCACTCAATGTGGAAGAGCGTATACGCCAAACGACAGGTCATTCTTTGGCAACGTGGGTTATTGGCGCTGAGCCAGCATCTTCTGATGAGG
>CANTFL010000651.1:0-18096 GCA_947650285.1 Hyaloperonospora brassicae
TATGCCGCGCCGAAATTCTAGCACCTACCAGGATTCCTTGCACATCGTTGCATCAATCCTCGCTACTAAAACGGGGCAGCCCGTTACATGGAAATTGTCATTAAAAGAGAAATGACAATAAAAAATATTACGTTGAATATTCTTTCAACAATATCACCAATAGTGGTGATATTGATGGGTCGACCAAAGAGCCTGTTCATTGGTTGATATCTTAATGATTATATCCCACCAATCGCCGCAAGACGCGCGCCATGAGTGGTGACGAGACGTCATCATACATTCAGTTAGATTAGTATAGTTAAACTAAGTCAAACAGAGAGACAGTAGTTAAAAGACTTAATTATATCGATATAACAGTTCTGCTTTTACCTTACCTACGCTTTTTGTTTGCCTCGTGTACGTCTGTCGGGCGCACCGAAACCCTTGCGTTAAGTTCACGCAAGGATGTAACCCGTTACAGCTACCATATGGCTTTTTCGATCAGGAGTGTGTTCCATCTTAAACGCGGGCACAAGAAGCTAAAAAAAACCTGTCTCAGTGCTTGATCACTACGCCGTAGGAAGCCCCATGGTATTCTAGTAGGACAGTGTACCATGTTGTGTGGTGACTTTTTTGTTTCTTGGTAAATTGACGACTGAATTATCTAGCTCCTTAGTTCGCTCGCCTGTGCTACACCTGAGCCTTTCTTTCTAGTTCCTTCTAGAAGCTTCTTTAGTGACGCCAAATAATGACGTCAGACTGTAACGTCATTAGATGACGTCATCCAATGAAGGCAGACCTATCCTATTTACTTATTACAATGAATTTACCACCTTACTCAGCCGCAGGTACTCGGAGGCCTGCCGTCTCCCCGGACTTGACTTCGCGCTGGCCGTCTCGAAATTCTTGGACTAGTTGCTGCCAATGCAAAACGTGACGAATGGATATCTTGCGCTCCCAAATACTTTCAAACTTCGGGAGGCCGTGTCATTTAACAAGCCAGTCTATTTGACGACTGCGCTGACGACGTCTAAGCAACCTTTCCACTTTGTGTATTTACTCTCCGAATTTTTGCTCTATAATAACTGGGGCTGCTTTCGAAATCGGTCGTCCAGCGAACTCGGAGGCATTTGGCTTGTATGAAAAGAGTAGGTCAATGTTAAACAATGAGAACCGTCTCTCCATATTTCGCGGTAGCTTTAATTTGGCTACATTCGGATTGACCATACTATTTATTGTAAACGGTCCCACATTTTTTACCGCGAGCTTTCCTTTCGTTAGAATGAGGTCAGCGTTCACTGTTTTAAGCGGTAGGTTCTTGGCATCCAACAAAACTAAGTCACCGACATGAAAAGTAATACTTCTACTATTCAAGTAGTAGTGCTTCTTTTTCCTTTCCTGAGCTTGTTTCAGGTTTCCGCGTGCTTTGCGTACTAGGATTTGACGATCTTTAGCAAACTCGGAGGCAAATTCTGAAAGTGAACGTGAGATCAAATCCGCGTGGTCTCTGTATTAATGCAAAATCAGGTTGGATACCTTTCTCACGGTATCGGTTCCAAATGAAGTGAGCTTAGTAGACGCGTTTACCGACGTAGCGTGCTATTACTCTACAGTACCGAGTAGCTTGGCCCAATTTTCGCCACTGTACAATACTAGGCAGCGTGAAGCGTCTTCCAACACCAAGTTTTGGCGCTCTATTTGCCCACGTGCTTGCGCTCTATGAGCGGTCGTCATGCTAAGCTTGACACCCATCACATCCATTAACGATTTACAGAAGTTTGCCATGAACTGTGGATCCCGATCTCTGTTAATAACCTTCGGCAATCCATGATGTCGGACTGCAGCTTCGAAATAATAGATCTGTCGTGTCTTTCTAATCGACAGTCGTATACGTCGGCGCATAAATTGGTATTTTTAACAACTTGTCCACGACGACGCATATAACATCATAACCTTCCGACATGGGTAGCTCAGTAAAAAATTCCATGGACACTACTTTTCAGCATTCCTCCGGAATGGGAATAGTAATCATTAACCCTTTCATCCGCTGGCTGTTAGACTTCCATCGAGCGCATGTATCACATTTCTTTACGTACTTCTGCACTGTTTCCAGTATCTTCGGCCAGTAGTACCATTGCTTTTGCTTCAGGTAAGTTCTTCGCACTCCTGGATGTGCCGCTGTAGCTGCATCATGAAACTCGTAAAGACTCTTCATTAATTTCTGGCATGTCTGAGATGCATATCAGCTGCATTGCCACATCTTGTTTAAATTATTAGAGCCTTTTGTCGACTATATAGTTGTTTCCGATTTTTGTTCCCCAGATTTTATTAAAAACTTGTCTGTGTGATATCTTGCTGGATCGTGTTTTGGCACTTTGTCACTGTAATGTACGCGCACCACATGAAACTCAGCGTTGTGTATTCGCTTCTGAGCGATCCCTATCAGACGACACTCCCCCTAACTCCACATTGTTGAGTAAGAGGTATTCGACTTAGGGCGGAATGGACCGCAATGAGGGCGGACATAACCATGTATTGCTTCGAAAGATGAGAGTTTACGGAACAACCATCCGCACATTTATGTACGACGTGCGACAGATTGGTAACTTGGCACGTAGGCACAGCGGGCGCGCTGGATGGTTCCCCAGAAACGGCCGGGCGAGACAATGCGTCGGTCACGAATTTAGACCGTCCTTTAACATGATGAAAGAAAACGTCAAACTGGGAAAAGAACGTCAGCATTCGTGCCATCTTTGGCGACACTTTGGGATGGTGCAGCATCCATTTGCACACTAAATTGTCGGCGTAAACTGAAAAGTGTCGTCCGTGGAGATAAGGACGCCATTTCAGTAACCGGTCTTGATCGATAACAGCTTTTTCTCGTGAGCCGTCCATTTCAATTCATGGGGTCCAGATGCTTCGAATAAAACGAAATGGCGTAGTCGTTATCATTGATGCGCTGAGCGAGGACACTGCCCATGCAGAACCCAGAGGCATCCGTAGTGACGATAAAGGGTAAGTAAACTGTCGCAGCTTTAGCGTTGGAGCCTGCCGAAGTGCGAGTTTTAGTGCGTCAAACGATCGCTGTTTCATCTCTCCCCAGCTCCAGCGAGTAGCTTGCTTGGTTAATTCTCTAAAAGGACGTGACAGCTTGGCAAAATCGTAGATGAGTGACGGCAATATTCCGCGAGTCCGAGAAAACTCAGCAGATCCTTGCGACGAGTCGGCGCCTGAAACGTTGCAATAGTATCTGTCTTCTTTGGGTCGACGCGTAGACCTTAGTTGGAAACTATATGCCCTAAAAATGCACCTCCCTATTATCAAACGTACATTTAAAGAGTCGAGCGTAGATCTTCTCCTTGCCCAACACGGAGCATACTGCGCGAACGTGGCCGACGTGTTCCTCCATTGTACGGGAGAAGATACATATATCTTCAAGATACACAACGACAAATGTCCAGAGCTGGTGAAAAAACTTTGCATAAGCCGCGACCAGACACCAGGCATTCCGGATACTCCTGTTAGTGCTACACACCATTTACGTTTCCTTACGGATCCGAAAAGCCGTATAGGGTCGATTTGATGGTAAGCATACCGTAAAATGGTACATTTGCGCAAGATCGAGAAGCGTACAAAAACTTACATCCCACCATGCGGTAGAACAGTTCCTCGATCAATGACAAAGAAATGTTTGCCACATTTGACATGCTATTTACATAACGTCAGTCAATCACTCATCGAATTTGAATCTTGGAATTCCCGCTTTGGGGCCATTCGGCGCTTTTATGGACCTTTCTGGATACGGGATCCTTTTTATGAATCCCAAATATATTTGCGACCCATGGGGAGTTTGACACCTCATCCCTTCCTTTCCGTAATTTGCCTTTACAAATGGTTGGAGAGCGTCCTGCTCAACCTTCAATAGACGGAATCGATCCCGTGAGCTCAGCGCTACATCAGTCTTCATTTGTAGCTCAAAGTTGACCGGTCGCGTCGGATGCTCTTTACTCTGGAAGTTAATCGGGGATACGTCCTTGTACTCGTCCGATACTGGCTTCAGCTCTTGTGGTATCTCCTTATGTTTGATGGTGGTAACCTTTCATTGATATATTTCCTCGAACTCTCCGCTAGGCATCTTCGCTTGGGAGGTCGGACCATCCACGTTCTCAAACGTCGTATGTGCTGCAACTTCAATTAGTTGCGAACGCTAGATAATCTAGGGGTTGTACATGGAGAACCATGGTTGACCAAAAATTAAGCAATGTGTATCCGGTAGATCCCATTCCGTAGACTGCATCTTAAAGAGCTCTAAACCTTCAATTCGAATGGTATCTTCCACTCGCTTTGAGGGTTGACTCGATGTCCAGGTTACATCAATACGACGTGCTCAAACAATTTTTTTGCTATGCACGTTGAACGCCAGACAAGGTCTGATCAGTTTTGTTGACGCTCACGAGTCAATCAAAATCTTGACGGTTTTATTTTTAAAAAAACCATCACAAACGAATAGTCGACTCTGCGCTAGTGTGTTCGCCCTCAAGCTACTTGGGTGAATGGCAATAGATGGTACCTTAGAATTTGGTTGTAACTTCACGGAATTGATCGTGACTCTATCGTAAACACTTGTGTATAGTTCGTCCTCACGGCTGTCCACATTGTTAACATGCTGACGATGTACCTGATGTTAATAGTTTTGTCCGGAAATCGTGTCTTCTCGAACAGTACGTGTGCGGCGCTGATGACACTGTGCGGAGCAATGATTCGGACAACTGCATTTAAAATACAAATTCCGGCCGCGACATTCGTCCCGAGAAGGAATTTGCACATTGTAAACGTCCATTGGTTCTAGTCCAGTGTTTGCTAAATATCGACGACTATTTTCGTACGTTTATACCTAGTTCTATCTAGCAAGCTGCCACGGGAATACCTCGGTGGATGAGAACGGTCAAATTCCAACGCATCAGTATAGTATCCGACATCGTTGTACAGCGACGATACTGGAACCCTTCACGCGTACGACCAGGAAGTCCGCGAAGGAAGTACTCAATCCGGTCCAGCTCGATCATGTCTCGGACTTGCGTTACCACGTGGCGAAAGTTGCCCACATATTCAAAGAGGTCTTTGCGATCGCTCTCTCTCATTTCATTCATTGCTTTACGCAGACGCTCTTGTATATCAGCTGGAACGAATTCTTGTTCGATTTTATAAAAGGCGTTCACGTCTGTGATGTACTTCTTTTGGATGAAATAACATTGAGCATATTTGTGTTCAAGTGTGCCCTTTAAAAAGCTATAATACGTAGAGAGAGCTCTAAACGCTTCCAGTTCACTTCTCTTGCAAAGAAAAATTGCTCTACTTGCTCCTTGTAGAGGTGTAACGATTCGTCTCATCTGCCACCAGACGTCGGAATCTTTACGCCTTCGAGCTGGATTACGGATAATTGGTTGGACCTTTAAACTGCTTTAGCAACTGAGCGTGTTTCTCCATAGTCGCAACCATAGATTGAGGCAGTTGTGCATGCTGATATGAAGTCATTGGGGTGGAAATTATGGAAGTATATAGTTACAAGCGGATATAAACGATAAGTAAATTGTACTTGGCGGAGCTATAATTTAGGTGCTTCTCTTGATAATCTTTCCTCTGAGCTAAAAGGACTTATTCGACTTTGACGTCGGTTGTTGGCGGGCGGGCACGACCTCGTACCCTGATGGACCAGAATACGGGACCCGGTAGGTTTGCTCGTGTGCCTAGCAATCTCGCATAAGATGAGAAGGATTACAGTGCTCTAAAAGATGAGCAAGTTGCTAGCGTGCTTCAGTAGCCAAGTCTTGATGGTTTTGCGCGAGTCGGAGCACTGAGCCGGTTCCAGGTGCTTCTCGAAGCGGACAAGAAAGCGTCTGGTGCGACGGATTGCTCCCATTAGTTCTGCACGGCACTTGTTGGCTGCGTCTGGCTTTGTCACGGACAGCTTACCCAGCGAGTCGTTGGTCTTGAAGAGCGTAGGCTGCTTGAGCGAGTGGCGTGTCATAAAATAAAGTTTTAACCTTCCGTTAGCCAAATTGACATATTTCCGAAACGATTCGATTTGTATTTGATAAGACCACGACCTCGATAACGGTAGCAGTACTAATGGCCCGGTAGGCACTAAAGCTATATGAAAAGGAGTCCATTCTCTAAAAAAACAGGTCTTACGATGGATGCCTCAGATCGCTGCTCGTGAGCGGTAACGGCGATGGCAGTGCTGCGGGACGGTGAGCACGACGAAGACGGGGGTAACGGCAGTTACGGCGGGGACGGCAAAGATGGCGGGGAAGGCAGACGGCCGAGACAGCAAGTACGGAGGGGACGGCAGACGCTCGAAACAGTTAAGACAGCAGGGACTAACAAGTATCCAGATGTGTGACGACTTTCGTGTTTCTTGGTAAATTGACGACTGAACTGTCTCCATCTTTAGTACGCTCACTTCTGCTACATCTCAGCCTATTCTTCGAGGTCCTTCTAGAAGCTTCTTTGGTGACGCCATATAATGACGTCAGACCTAACCTAATACTTCTTACGATGTATAAACTGCCTTAAGTAGCCGCACGTACCCGGCAACCTGACATGACGTAAGATGCCGATAGGGCGACAGTTCGCGACACGTGACGCTAATGCTGACATGGGGATCACGATGGCTCGTGTAAACTGCCTCTGGGATTTACAAATAAGAAATCCAGTGCTGCCGGAAGGAGCGTGCGCATAGAAAGCTACAGCTCCTTCAGCGTGAATAGAGGGACGTTGATGGTGGTTGGTATGAGTTGTATACATCGGTCATGACCCGGTAGGCTGTGTTGTTTACATCATGGAGGGTATACCCTAAATATCAATATCGGGGGGGGGGGGGGGGGGGGGGGGGGGGGGGGGGGGGGGGGGGGGGGGGGGGGGGGGGGGGGGGGGGGGGGGGGGGGGGGGGGGGGGGGGGGGGGGGGGGGGGGGGGGGGGGGGGGGGGGGGGGGGGGGGGGGGGGGGGGGGGGGGGGGGGGGGGGGGGGGGGGGGGGGGGGGGGGGGGGGGGGGGGGGGGGGGGGGGGGGGGGGGGGGGGGGGGGGGGGGGGGGGGGGGGGGGGTAAGACCTTACTTGTGTAAGGGAGATGATATGTGCCAGCCACCGGGCTGGAAATACTCTAATAGTGCTAGTTCAGGACGATAAGGTCTATATTAGAAATGTTTAGGATAGGTTGTTTTATATAGAACGAAATAATTTTTGATCTTCTAGGGTTCTCTGCCTTCCCAAGGCTTGGGCTCCGATTGCTAAGAGTAAGAAACCTTACAAGGCATTTGTTCTTGAGCGATAAGTACCGTGTAATTCTCAATAGCACTAGTTCCTTGATAAAGGACTAAAGAGCTCTTCGAGCTTGTGTGACTCGCTGAGTCTAAACTTTCTTAATTCTTTAGAAATATATTATAATTAAAATTTATAAGGAACTAAGAGAGTTTAGAAAATAAGTCGTTGGCTCAGATTCGTAGAACTAAGTAGACTCTGAGTGGTTAAGTCACACTTGTATTGATAAGTGGATCTCTGAGTGTTTCTATGACTTAGGCGATTAGGTAGCTCCGCTACAGTGGTGCTACAAATGAAGACTAGACCACTATCATGATGCCGAGCTGTCAACGTTGCATTAACTTTCTACAAAGCAATTATATGTTCTACAGTGGTGTCATTAGGATACAATAAAGCTTCAAAGCTACACATTTTATTTTAGCCACGATCTCGTATGCAGTTCTAACCTTACTGCAAGCAGATAAACCTATTGGACGCTACATACATGCAGCACACGACATTGTGTAAGCGTTCATTATGTTTGTGTGCTTGCAATGTGACTAGAAGGTGCATGAGAGATTGATGGTGGAGCATTGCTCGTACATGTGGTATAGTAATTAGTCAAATCGGTAATACAACAGTCTTAACGTACAACACAACAATCGACGAGCGTAGTCAGCGCAACGGGCTGGTACGTGAAGATAATCCTTCGCTGTCCCCTCTCCGGAGTTGAGTTGTGGCTCTCGCCTAACCTATATCTTACAACCAATTTCTCCAGAAGTCTATCTGAGCTCAGCAGCTTCTAAAACTTTCTCTCCCTGTTACTTCACTTCAAATAATGGAAGCCGGCGCTCACGCGTTTTTGCAGGTCACCTGGCGCAGTGTCCGTCCGACTGGAAGAATTATAGTGCCGTCCGCTGAGGCCATTGGCTTGTCGCTCGACAAGACAATCAACAGTGCCGTCTATTGGGTCACCAACTTGTCACTTAACAAGACTCAAATAGTGCCGTCTATTGGGCACTGGCTCGTCGCCGAAGAGACTCCTTCTTGAGCTGGTAGCGAGTGATGCCCACCCCGGGCCTTTTTAATCTCTTGGCGGTACCTGTCACGGGGAGATCCGTTACATACAAATTGATATCTTTGTATCAATTTTGTTCATTATCTTTTTTGATATTGTTCAATAAACACTAATCTTATGGAGTTAGATTGAAGGTATATTACCCCCGACTGGGTAATATCTCTTTCATGTATTGCTCCACCTGATGGTTGATATTCACGGTACATCAACCAGATAAACCACGTATCGCTGCTGGACGCTCGCACTGGGTGGTGAGCAAGAGACCCACATAGGAGATTGTACTTTAATATAGTTAGCTTAAGACAAAAGACGATTTAGTAAGAAACATACCTATATTGAATACAGTTCTACTTTTTCCCTTACAGAGTTTTCGAGTTCAGCCTACTTTGCTGCGCTTTCTCACACCACGTAAACGTAACGGCGAATGCACACAATCTTGTGTCGAATTGACACAAGGCGTGCCCCGTTACACCTGGTAGCACTTCGTAGGATTTCCAGCGACCACATCCACCTCATCCGACATGAACATGATGGATGGGGGAGATAGCTTTCACGTCACACATAAAGGCTTCGCTCTTTAAAGTCACCTCGAATGGGCCGCAGTAGGGCGAATGAGCTCTTTTGTGGGCAATATTGGCGTTATCGCTATGTTGGAATCTCTTGACAGAGACGAAAAACATGCCAATATCGCCAGGTTCATCTAACATGAACTTGGCGCAGAACGAGATAAAGTAGCCTTGCTTAACCAGCAAGGATCTCACCACGCCGAGCAGTTGAGAGAACCCAGTGCTTAACAGACAGAGCCGTTGAGACAGCTCCCATTCAATGCTGCTTTGAGCGGGACGACACACAAGCGATGTCCCGAAATCTTAAAGGGCGATACCTATAAGTACATTAGAGTCGAGGAAGAATCCCTGTTGTTATGGCTCGTCGAACTAGAAAGAGCCATAAAGGCACGTCGTTTCGATGGTGAGCAAATGAAACTAACATTCGCATAAACTCACTTATCAGGACGTGCCAAGACTTAAGAGTAAGGGCTCGAGATGAGCAACCCATTTGCTTTCGGTTCGCTAGAAGCATTAAAGACTCGGCTCAAACGAGCGTTTAAACCGCCTCGGCTGAGTTCAGGGTTCGAGTTGAGCTCCTGAAACTTAAATAGGGTAAGCGTGATGTGCACACTTAAGCTCAGCATACACGACTTCTCGCGAGTAGTATAACTGCCAACCCTGTACATGAACACACGTTGATTACTGTGTTTATTCAAGGGATCGCAGATGGTCCCGTCAGGGATCACCTGTTCCACAAAAATTAGAACACTCTAGAAGATGCTATTGCAGTAGCGGGACAAAAATACTTTAGCTTTTTAACGGCTCATGCTAGCTCGAGCTCTTATCGTCCACCGAGACGACAAGAGATCGGCGGTCCGGACCAATGGAACTTTGTTATGTTGAGAGCGAGAGACCTCGCTCTCTAAACAATAAGCGATTGCAGAGGTGCAATCGCTGCCAGAAAATATGTCACTAAGCTTACAAGTGTAGTCCCCCTCGCCCAGTACCAAACAGTACTGAGCGAAATGGTCGTCCATTTGCCAGAAAGGGCAATGGGCGTGGGTCTAGCGCTGTTACGAAACCGCAACTGCGAAGCGGACCATAAAAAAATGGTCGAGGTCAGAAGGGGCGGAGCGCCCTACTGATCCAGCAACCTCAAGAGAATTTGCAAATCTCTTGACGAAAGTTGCTCCAGATACACAATCATTGTGTGTCTCTGCATCTGGTGATGACGTTTCGCTCATCACCTTGAAGTTGGAAGCGACAAATGATTTGTCGCTTCGTGCTCTGGTTGACTGTGGGGCGTCGAACAACTTTGTTCGACGCCAGTCACTAGAGGGTCGTAGGCTCAAGTTCGTTGAGCGCGACATTCCCCTCACAAGGATGACGGTGCGCCTCGCCACCGGCGCATCGATAACCGTTGAGAAACGTGTAGTAGGAATCCACTACACGTTAGAGGGCGAACAGTACGATGATGACTTCATCGTACTAGATCTGGATGACAAATTTGGTGTCATCCTGTGATTACCTTGGCTCAGAAAGTACGAGCCAAGGGTGAGATGGCAGCATCGATCCGTGAAGATGCCTGCTGCTTGTTCATCAGATGGCCATATGATGAACATCTTGGAGCGTCCACAAGCGTGTGGATGTTCTGCGAGTGAGTGCGATGGCCTCACTTGCGGTACGGTCGTTAGCACGACTGCACAAGATCACAGTGTAGTTGATCACTACACTGTGGAGCAAGCTCCCGGCGGCTGTACAGAAGTACAGGCTGCGCCGAAGGTCCACCACTCAAATAAGTCGAGTGTACCGGGACATGGATGCATGCCTAGCGGGCAGCATCTTATAAGAAAGAAACCTGTTGCCCCCAAGGGGCAACATGGAAATCCTAGGTCGACTGGAGAGTCGACCGTAGAGGATCGGTTCCTGACTGTGGTTGCACAGCCACAGTCGGAAGACGTCGAGGGAATAAGTCCCCACGTACTTGAGGAAGGAATTCCTCAAGAGTCGCTTGCTGAGGGATTAGGCCCTCAGCAACCTGTGGAAGCAAGTTCCCAGGAAGAAACCGAGACGTTGAACGTCTTGGTTAATGACGGATCAAGCGTAGGCGCTTATACGCTTGATCTGATTGTGCCTCCGAAGTTGACTTCGGAGATAACTCAGTTGCCAACGCTAGAACCGAAACGGTTCTTGCGTGATCTGCGTAGTGGCAAAGTCAAGCAGATCTGCATACTCGTCACAGAGGATGAGTATGTGACCGATATTCGGTCGGCCACAGTATTTGCTGAGAACGAACGGGTTCTCAGCAGCTCATCGATGGACGAAAGTGTCCTCGATGAGAAGACTCGGATTGAGCGATACGCGTCCCAATCCTGGGAGTCACTTCAGGCAAATCCTTTGTATAAGGATTTGATCGAATTCAAGGATGTGTTCCCTGAATCCGTACCTTGCGAGTTGCCTAAGGACAAAGGCACTCGACACGAGATCGAGCTCAAACCGGGCTCGAAGTACTGTGTCATGAAGCAGTGGGCACTGCCTCGTGAACAAGTACTAGCGATCGACAAGTTCTTTGCCGATCGCTTAGCAGCGGGCCATGTGAGGGAATCAACATCCCCTCACAGCTCTCCGACCTTCTGTGTGCGAAAGGCCACAGGAGGATGGCGGATAGTGCACGCATTCAACAAATTGAATGCTGCAATGGTACCGGCTCAGACGCCGATACCGAGGAAGGACGTAACCATAGATGGTATGTCAAAGAGTAGTATATTTTCGTCCATGGATCTGATGAATGGCTTCTATCAGATCATCACGCATAAATGGTAGATCCCGTACACAGCAGTGAGCACCCCAAGCGGTATGCTGTTGGAGCAGCTAGTGATGCCACATAGGATAAGTAAAGCCCATGCTACAGACGACAGATGTGTGACAAATTGGTTAATATCGGTGCAGGATTTCGCACCGAGATACCCATGACAAAGTGTTCGTCCTTTGCCGGGCTATGGATGTAAAGACGGACGTGGAAGATTACAGACCACACGCTCATTAGGCTCTTCAACTTTTGCGCAAGCATAAATTTTACGCCAATCTAAAGAAGTGTATATTTTGTGGCGAGTGAAATACCATTTTTTGGGCGCATCGTGCGTAAAAAAGGCATACGCCCCGATCGCGAAAAAGTGAAGGCAATCACAGACTGGCCCGTGCCAGTCGATGTCAAGGTACTTCGTAAGTTCCTTGGGCGAGCGGCATACTTGCACAAATACTCGCGCAACTACGCCGAGATGACCGTGCATATTTCTTGTTTACCTAAAACAATTGAAGTGGTCATGAAACGCTGACTATCAGCGTTCATTTTAAGGTATCAAGTAACGCTTTATGCGATTGCCCATACTGGCTATTGTAGATCAGGACAGACCATTTATTGTGGTCTGTGATACCATCGATTTAGCGATCGTCTATGCGTTGATGTAATTTGATGCTGATGGTGCATGGCGCGTCATCTCTTGATAATCGCGACAGATCCAAACGGCTGAGCGTAATTATCCAGTCCATGATAAGAAAAGCCTCGCCATGAAGTACGCACTAGCCAAATTTTTGCGTCTATCACTCAGAATATTTACCGTTCATTGTCTATGCGAACCATGCGTAATTACACACGGCCGTAAACAGCCCCTACTGTCCGCAACGAATGGCGAGGTGGCTGTCTTTCTTTGCGGAGTACACTTTCTACGTCTAGTATAAACCAGGACGGCTCAACGCCGTCGCTGATGCGCTGTCGCGCCGACCCTATTTCGAGCCGGGCGCGCAATTTAACACTGGGGAGAGGCTTACTATTGCGATACTTACGGTCAGTTTCCCATCGTCAACATTACTTGACGACGTGAGAAAGGCCGACGCAGAAAAAGGACCTTCTGCGCTTGATGGATCATCTTCAAATCAATCTCGTAGATCCTTAAAAGATTATTGACTTTTTACCGATCCTCTCCGGATCGGTAAACAACTCGTAACGGGATGCTGTATCATACTGCCGTTGCCGGCGACACACCTCGTGTCGTCCTCCCCACTCATAAATTTTTGCGCTTACGCATTATTTAGAAGTGCCACGATGCCGCAACAGGAGGGCATTGTGGAGGGGTAAAGATCTACCTTACGGTAAGTCGTGACTTTTACCGGCCCGATAGTATCACTTTGTGCGCAAGTACATTCGTGCTTGCGAGGGTTGGCAATTGGTGAAGTGTATCCCTTCTTCCATTGCATTATTTTAGCCTATACCTATCCCTTAAGACTGCTGGCAGTCCGTTTTAATGAACTTCGTCTTCGTGATCCCGAAGCCGCTCACAAGAATAATGGTATTCTTGTGTTTGTTGACCGTTTCAGCAAGATGGTTCATCTTGCTGCAGTTCCAGAGTCGATCAACGCACACGGATGTGCGACTGGCTTTCTCGACACAGTATTTCAACTATATGGGTTACTCCGTGAACTCGTATTAGACCGTGACCCTCGGTTCACGGAGAAGTTTTGCCAGTCCGTGTTCCGTTCACTCGAAACGCGGTTGAAGATGTCAATATCTGACCATCCGGAAACAGATATACAGACGAAACGCGCTAACCGTGTCCTTGAAGAGATCCTTCGAGGATAGGCCCACTTGTTCTCGAGGTGGAGCGAATTCCTACCGATGGTGGATTCCGCTATCAACAATTCGGTGCATGCTTCTACACAGTACACACCGGTCTTCGTAAATGGCTTCCACCATCCACGTCTGCCCTCCCTATTAAAGTGTGACTTTTTGATGAGGGGGGAGGGACTCTCTCGAGCAAAAAACGTTCAAGGTCTTGCTTATAATTGCCGACGCAAATGTCGCCACGTATGATGCCGATGTCGTCCAGGCTACATCGATGAAGAAGACCACCTCAATATTAGCTATGACGCTAACATTGATACAGATGATGATGACGATGATGATATTTTTAGCATCGCCTACGACTATTATAGCGAGGATGATGACACCATCCTCGCTAATGAACAGAAAGAGGAAAGCACTCTTTTTGCAGTTCTCACAAGTCAAACTAAACAAAACATTGCCAATTCAGCAGACGGGTTTCTGCCGGCTCGTGAAGTAGTGGTCCATTTCGTATAAAATTCCATCACCCACGCGGTGGACCTTCAGAAACGGAAAGCTGGCAAGAATGACAGATCAAATGTACATTCATTTGTCGAAGGCGGCTTGATCCTACTTATTACCGTAAACTTACCTAGACTCGTATTGACCAATGTGGGCGGCAGTAAATAACTGCCCAAGTATATCAGCCCCTTTCGTAGGCTGCGACGACAAGGCAACGCATACACGATCGAACTGCCTCGCGGATGCGCACGCATTCTACATTTTACGTGTGACGTCTCCGCCCGTACTGTAAGTACGAGCCCTCTTCCGACGATGTAGATAACCCTACGTTCAAGAACCTTCATCAGGCTCTCACGCTCGCGCTTTAGAAGATCAGTCAGGATGCGTGATGAAAACTTCTCTCCGTTCAACCGAGAGATTTTCATGCGTGCCCTCCTCAGCTTCTCAAAGAGAACGGACATCACGCAAACCTGAAGTTGGGCGAGGGCGTAATTGGCACGATCCTTCGCACGCTCAGCCTCACAATCCTTGAGGTGCCGCCGCACAGTGTCGGTCAGAGCGTAACTTTTTCCCTCTCGTGGTCTTTATACTCCCGCAATTTAACAATAGCGCGATTTATCTCGTTCAGGTAGAGATGGTGAGCAGGTTTCCTCCTCCTCCACATCATATGTTGGACTCCTACGGTGAATAACGCTTACGGGTGGACAATATATTGAACCACCGTAACCGTTCAGGACCAAGGACGAGTTAATTCGTCCAGTAACGAGGATATTCACCATCTTAATACAGCTGGGAGCTTCGCCCCCAGCTGATGTTGGATATGCCCGGTCTCGTTGAGAACTACAAACAGACACACCCGGCGATGGAGGACCATCGTCGAACGAACGCCCGCCGCGTTCGTAAAGGGATTGTAAAGTCTTAATCCATTCGTACATCTTGGAAGAGATATGCGCTTTCCAGTAGGGCGGATTAAGAAGGTACGTCTCCCTAGTGGCACGAACTGAGTTGTCAACACAACGGAGACATTTCTCTCCCCACAAGAGACAATGTAAACCTCCCTCTCCAGGCAATCGGTGCAATTTAAACCTAGCACCAATTATGACTTCTGTTCAAACCTATTGCAAGCTAAAGTAAGTTTGTCCAACCAAACCTTGCGGCCAGCATTCTCAATGTTGCCGATAAACGAATTCCACGCCTGCACCAAGGAGATCTTGTCCTCCTTTCGGTTGCCGTGGTACAATAGATGTCCAAAGAAGACATAGATGTAGAAGTCATGCTCATGCTCATGCGATAATGGGACGTACTGTGTTTAGGACCATGAATCCTTTACGAGTCAATGAGTGGAATAAGACCCTTTCCAGTGGTACACTCATTCCAACCTCTCAGCTAGCCCACGGAAGGCATCCATAGCTTCTTTTTAGGAGCAGATCGCAGAGCATCACGATTGTGCTCTTGTTACGTGGTGCTAACGTAATCACTGGCACCACGATCGCCGCAATACCTCGCATTTCTGTGGCAATGGCTACGATGACTATGCGAAGAGTCATCGACATCCTCATGAGGACGTACGTCATCATGTTGCACACTCGCCCATTATGGATACAAGAGCTATCGGTTCGATCCCGGCGACGAATTCTCGGAATCGTTGGATGAACTGAACATCTCTTGCCGCAATTCAGGATCTAGACTGTCGCGAGGCGCAGCAGTCTTCGGAACCACAACCGTACTGCCGAGCTTTGCGGACGACTAGGAGTAGAAGGGGGGTCCGAATCACCCGAATATAGCACCTCTACATCGGGGTCGACGTCCATAGGACTTCCACCCGTGGCCGAAGATGCCGGTGAAGAAGCTGCACGTGGATGACCACGTGCACGTGCAATTACGGGTTTTGCAGGCTGTTCATTTGCAGCAGCAGGCGCGTTATCGCTTAATACCGAGCCTTAAGTGTATTGCCCTCCTCCGGCTGCATGCGTCCGTACAGTCGCTTCGGGCGCAACCGTGCTCGTGGAGCGCATGTACCGACTCGTCATGCGCTTTAAAGTAGAATAGAGAAGGGAAAGACCTAGAAGTTATCTCCGTCCCCAGAGCGACACGACGGTTGTCTCTCTGTCACCAACGAATTAAATACCCACTATAGTGACTGTTGGTAAAGAATGGGGTGATGTAACGGGGCAAGCCCGTTACATAATAATTGGTACGGAAGTACCTGGTTTGAATAGGCCACAGCTACGGGCACACCTCACTTTTGCTAGGGGAACACCCCGTTTTTGCTACGGGCACACCCGCCCTCCCTAAAATAATAAAAATACTTCATATCTTACGGTGCAGAAAACACTAAACACGGTGTCACTTCTGCTGCTCGAAATATTCCGATCTGAAACGGTAAGTGCACTCATGTGGCGCGAGATTTTACCAGTCCATCTTGGCCAAAGCGGTATTAAACGGACAACGCCTGCTGGGTCTCTACTGTCTCAAAGACGGTTTTCAATCGCATGGTATGATGCCAAGATCTGACCATCGGCAGTGGCAACGACATCCGAGTTTCTGCGTGCTCACAGTCACGAGTCGTTTGTAGCAGAGACCCCCAACCATTTTACGCATTTAGAAGCGTAAAGTTGTCGCGGGCTTTGCCTACGATATTTTCATGACACACGCCGCTAATGTGGAGATACTTCTGCAAGCGTGGAACAAATTTGCGCGTGGCAGGAGGCTCACAAGTCGAGAAAATGTTAATTGAACGTTCGGGCATTGCGTGCAAATTGTGGTATGACTTGCACGAGTCGCCGACGTTTTGGCTTGGCGCGTGGACGAAAGAGGAAGACACAGCGCTTCGACGGTTGGCCACGGGACAAGACGACTCGAAACTGGTCAAGAAGTGGCAAGGGATTACAAAGCGCATGTTAGTGCCGGGGAGACCAGCAGCTCATGGTCTTGCTCGGTACCAGACAGCGCTTAACGCGGGAAACACGCGGCTAACCTTTACGCCAGAAGAAGATTAGATCCTGCGTGAAGCTGTCCCGTAATTTGGCGAAAAAGAAAACTTAATTGCAGATTTGGTGGATGGCGGTGTGTCGGGGCAGATCCGCCATAGAGGGAAGATCTCGCTTGCACAAGGTCTTCGAGAAGACAAATTTTAGTTTAGTGATGATCACGGCTGCTGCTCGCACTTCGTACATACCTACCAAAAGGCAGTGAGTTCAAACAGGATCAAAAGCCGCAAAGAGACAGTTGTCTTAATGTGCCCAGGCGAACACAGCCAGCGCTTCGGGACCGATACGGTAATAGCATTAACCCGGACTTGTCTTCCCGTTAGTTCACCGTGCAGAAAAATGGCTAATATTTACAAGATGGCGCGAGTGGGGCATCGAGTCGCCCAGAATCTGGCCGCCGCTTGCTGTTAAGCTAAGTGGCCGCACGAAATCCCAACTGTGTCGATGCTGAAGATAATTGGCTCCAGAGGTATATGACAAACGTTGTCGCTCACTGAAAGATGCAAGCAAAAGCCAGACATCAGCCGTCTTCCGTTGCCTGTAACGATGCGAGCCCGTTACATAATAATTGGTTCGAAAGTACCAATTTGAATATTATCTATTCTGATAATATTCAATCAACATCACTCGAGAAAAGCGATGTTGTCGGAATAATATCTCTATGGGTAATATTCGTGGAGGGGTCCAGTTCTTGGTTGATGTACACGGTACAATTGCTGCTGGACGCGCGCAATGGGTGGTGAACAGAAGCCCACATAAGAGACAGTCGTTCAATATAGTTGAATTAAGACAAAAGATGATTTAGTTAGAAAATAACCATATTATATAATAGTTCTCCTTTTCCCTCATAACAAGCTTTCAGGTTCTGTATTGTCTTGGTCGCGCTTCTTCACGCCAATTGTGCGTGACGTCGGGCGTAGGCATCCTTGTATCGTTGTCAATACACAAAATTGCTCAGTTATCTGAGTAAAAGCGTGCCCCGTTAAAGGTGTTGATTAATATATTAGCGTATAGATTAAGTACATTTAGTCTGAGGCGTTCTTTTAGATAACAACAAGTAAAGTTCGGTTTTCCTGTGACCTG
>CANTFL010000652.1:0-16548 GCA_947650285.1 Hyaloperonospora brassicae
ACTATGACGTGCAAGCGCCTCTACGCCGCGCCGAAATTCTAGCACCTACCAGGTTTTCTTGCACATCGTTGCATCGATCCCCGCTACTAAAACGGGGTAGCCCGTTACATGGAAATTGTCATTATAAGAGATAATGACAAAAAAAATATTACGTTGAATATTCTTTCATCAATATCACTAATAGTAGTGATATTGATGGGTCGACCCAAGAGTCTGTTCATTGGTTGATATCTTGATGATATCAACCCATTAATCGCCGCAAGACGCGCGCAATGAGTGGTGAGTAGACGTCGTCATACATTCAGTTAGATTAGTATAGTTAAGTTAAGTCAAACAGAGGGACAGTACTTAAAAGACTTAATTATATCAATATAACAGTTCTGCTTTTACCTTACCTACGCTTTTTGTATGCCTCGTGTACGTCTGTCGGGCGCACCGAAACCATTGCGTTAAGTTCACGCAAGGGTGTAACCCGTAACAGCTACCATCTTGCTTTTTCGATCAGGAGTGTGTTCCAATGTCAACGCGGGCACAAGAAGCTAAAAAAACCTGTCTCGGTGCTAGATCACTACGCCGTAGGAAGCCCCATGGTATTCTAGTAGGACAGTGTACCATGTTGTGTGGTGACTTTTTTGTTTCTTGGTAAATTGACGACTGAATTATCTAGCTCCTTAGTTCGCTCGCCTGTGCTACACCTGAGCCTATCTTTCTAGTTCCTTCTAGAAGCTTCTTTAGTGACGCCAAATAATGACATCAGACTGTAACGTCATTAGATGACGTCATCCAATGACGTCAGACCTATCCTATTTACTTATTACAATGAATTTACCACCTTACTCAGCCGCAGGTACTCGGAGGCCTGCCGTCTCCCCGGACTTGACTTCGCGCTGGCCGTCTCGAAAATCTTGGACTAGTTGCTGCCAATGCAAAACGTGACGAATGGATATCTTGCGCTCCCAAATACTTTCAAACTCCGGTAGGCCGTGTCATTTAACAAGCCAGTCTATTTGACGACTGCGCTGACGACGTCTAAGCAACCTTTCCACTTTGTGTATTTTCTCTCCGGTTTTTTGCTCTATAATAACTGGGGCTGCTTTCGTAATCGGTCGTCCAGCGAACTCGGAGGCATTTGGCTTGTATAAAAGAGTAGGTCAATGTTAAACAATGAGTACCGTCTCTCCATATTTCGCGGTAGCTTTAATTTGGCTACATTCGGATTGACCATACTATTTATTGTAAACGGTTTCACATCTATTACCGCGAGCTTTCCTTTCGTTAGAATGAGGTCAGCGTTCACTGTTTTAAGCGGTAGGTTCTTGGCATCCAACAAAACTAAGTCACCGACATGAAAAGTAATACTTCTACTATTCAAGTAGTAGTGCTTCTTTTTCCTTTCCTGAGCTTGTTTCAGGTTTCCGCGTGCTTTGCGTACTAGGTTTTGACGACCTTTAGCAAACTTGGAGGCAAATTCTGAAAGTGAACGTGAGATCAAATCCGCGTGGTCTCTGTATATATGCAAAATCAGGTTGGATACCTTTCTCACGGTATCGGTTCCAAATGAAGTGAGCTTAGTAGACGCGTTTACCGACGTAGCGTGCTAGTACTCTACAGTACCGAGTAGCTTGGCCCAATTTTCGCCACTGTTCAATACTAGGCAGCGTGAAGCGTCTTCCAACACCAAGTTTTGGCGCTCTATTTGCCCACGTGCTTGCGCTCTATGAGCGGTCGTCATGCTTAGCTTGGCACCCATCACATTCATCAACGATTTACAGAAGTTTGCCATGAACTGTGGATCCCGATCGCTGTTAATAACCTTCAGCAATCCATGATGTCGGACTGCAGCTTCGAAATAATAGATCTGTCGTGTCTTTCTAATCGACAGTCGTATACGTCGGTGCATAAATTGGTCTTTTTAACAACTTGTCCACGACGACGCATATAACATCATATCCTTCCGACATGGGTAGCTCAGTAATTAATTCCATGGACACTACTTTTCAGCATTCCTCCGGAATGGGAATAGTAATCATTAACCCTTTCATCCGCTGGCTGTTAGACTTCCATCGAGCGCATGTTTCACATTTCTTCACGTGCTTCTGCACTTTTTCCAGTATCTTCGGCCAGTAGTACCATTACTTTTGCTTCAGGTAAGTTCTTCGCACTCCTGGATGTGCCGCTGTAGCTGCATCGTGAAACTCGTATAGACTCTTCATTAATTTCTGGCATGTCTGAGATGCATATCTGCTGCATTGCCACATCTCGTTTAAATTATTAGAGCCTTTTGTCGACTATATAGTTGTTTCCGATTTTTGTTCCCCAAATTTTATTAAAAACCTGTCTGTGTGATATCTTGCTGGATCGTGTTTCGCACTTTGTCACTGAAATGTACGCGCACCACATGAAAATCAGCGTTGTGTATTTGCTTCTGAGCGATCCCTATCAGACGACACTCCCCCCTAACTCCACATTGTCGAGTAAGAGGTATTCGACTTAGGGCGGAATGGACCGCAATGAGGGCGGACATAATTATGTATTGCTTTGAAAGATGAGAATTTACGGAACAACCATACGCACATTTATGTACGACGTGCGACAGATCGGTAACTTGGCACGTAGGCACAGCGGGCGCGCTGGATGGTTCCCCAGAAACGGCCGCGCGAGACAATGCGTCGATCACGAATTTAGACCGTCCTTTAACATGATGTAAGAAAAAGTCAAACTGGGAAAAGAACGTCAGCATTCGTGCCATCTTTGGCGACACTTTGGGATGGTGCAGCATCCATTTGCACACTAAATTGTCGGCGTACACTGAAAAGTGTCGTCCGTGGAGATAAGGACGCCATTTCAGTAACCGGTCTTGATCGATAACAGCTTTTTCTCGTGAGCCGTCAATTTTAATTCATGGGGTCCAGATGCTTCGAATAAAACGAAATGGCGTAGTCGTTATCATTGATGCGCTGAGCGAGGACACTGCCCATGCAGAACCCAGAGGCATCCGTAGTGACGATAAAGGGTAAGTAAACTGTCGCAGCTTTAGCGTGTGAGATTGCCGAAGTGCGAGTTTTAGTGCGTCAAACGATCGCTGTTTCTTCTCTCCCCAGCTCCAGCGAGTAGCTTGCTTGGTTAATTCTCTAAAAGGACGTGACAGCTTGGCGAAATCGTAGATGAGTGACGGCAATATTCCTCGAGTCCGAGAAAACTCAGCAGATCCTTGCGACGAGTCGGCGCCTGAAACGTTGCAATAGTATCTGTTTTCTTTGGGTCGACGCGTAGACCCTAGTCGGAAACTATATGCCCTAAAAATGCACCTCCCTACTATCAAACGCACAGTTAAAGAGTCGAGCGTAGATCTTCTCCTTGCCCAACACGGAGCATACTGCGCGAACGTGGCCGACGTGTTCCTCCATTGTACGGGAGAAGATACATATATCGTCAAGATACACAACGACAAATGTCCAGAGCTGGTGAAAAAACTTTGCATAAGCCGCGACCAGACACCAGGCATTCCGGATACTCCTGTTAGTGCTACACACCATTTACGTTTCCTTACGGATCCGAAAAGCTGTATAGGGTCGATTTGATGGTAAGCATACCGTAAAATGATACATTTGCGCAAGGTCGAGAAGCGTACAAAAACTTACATCCCACCATGCGGTAGAACAGTTCCTCGATCAATTACAAAGAAATGTTTGCCACATTTGACATGCTATTTACATAACGTCAGTCAATCACTCATCGAATTTGGATCTTGGAATTCCCGCTTTGGGGCCATTCGGCGCTCTTATGGACCTTTCTGGATACGGGATCCTTTTTATGAATCCCAAATATATTTGCGACCCATGGGGAGTTTGACACCTCATCCCTTCCTTTCCGTAATTTGCCTTTACAAATGGTTGGAGAGCGTCCTGCTCAACCTTCAATAGACGGAATCGATCCCGTGAGCTCAGCGCTACATCAGTCTTCATTTGTAGCTCAAAGTTGACCGGTCGCGTCGGATGCTCTTTACTCTGGAAGTTGGTCGGGGATACGTCCTTGTACTCGTCCGATACTGGCTTCAGCTCTTGTGGTGTCTCCTTATGTTTGATGGTGGTAACCTTTCATTGATATATTTCCTCGAACGCTCCGCTACGCATCTTCGCTTGGGAGGTCGGACCATCCACGTTCTCAAACGTCGTATGTGCTGCAACTTCAATTAGTTGCGAACGCTAGATTACCTAGGGGTTGTACATGGAGAACCATGGTTGACCAAAAATTAAGCAATGTGTATCCGGTAGATCCCATTCCGTAGACTGCATCTTAAAGAGCTCTAAACGTTCAATTCGAATAGTATCTTCCACTCGCTTTGAGGGTTGACTCGATGTCCAGGTTCCATCAATACGACGTGCTCAAACAATTTTTTTGCTATGCACGTTGAACGCCAGACAAGGTCTGATCAGTTTTGTTGACGCTCCCGAGTCAATCAAAATCTTGACGGTTTTATTTTTAAAAAAACCATCACAAACGAATAGTCGACTCTGCGCTAGTGTGTTCGCCCTCAAGCTACTTGGGTGAATGGAAATAGATGGTACCTTAGAATTTGGTTGTAACTTCACGGAATTGATCGTGACTCGATCGTAAACACTTGTGTATAGTTCGTCCTCACGGCTGTCCACATTGTTAACATGCTGACGATGTACCTGATGTTGATAGTTTTGTCCGGAAATCGTGTCTTCTCGAACAGTACGTGTGCGGCGCTGATGACACTGTGCGGAGCAATGATTCGGACAACTGCATTTGAAATGCAAATTCCGGCCGCGACATTCGTCCCGAGAAGGAATCCGCACATTGTAAACGTCCATTGGTTCTAGTCCAGTGTTTGCTTAATATCGACGACTATATTCGTACGTTTATACCTAGTTTTATCTAGCAAGCTGCCACGGGAATACCTCGGCGGATGAGAACGGTCAAATTCCAACGCATCAGTATAGTATCCGACATCGTTGTACAGCGACGATACTGGAACCCTTCTCGCGTACGACCAGGAAGTCCGCGTAGGAAGTACACAATTCGGTCCAGCTCGATCATGTCTCGGACTTGAGTTACCACGTGGCGAAAGTTGCCCACATATTCAAAGAGGTCTTTGCGATCGCTCTCTCTCATTTCATTCATTGCTTTACGCAGACGCTCTTGTATATCGGCTGGAACGAATTCTTGTTCGATTTTAAAAAAGGCGTTCACGTCTGTGATGTACTTCTTTTGTATGAAATAACATTGAGCATATTTGTGTTCAAGTGTGCCCTTTAAAAAGCTATAATACGTAGAGAGAGCTCTTAACGCTTCCAGTTCACTTCTCTTGCAAAGAAAAATTGCTCTACTTGCTCCTTGTAGAGGTGTAACGATTCGTCTCATCTGCCACCAGACGTCGGAAGCTTTACGCCTTCGAGCTGGATTACGGATAATTGGTTGGACCTTTGAACTGCTTTAGCAACTGAGCGTGTTTCTCCATAGTCGCAACCATAGATTGAGGCAGTTGTGCATGCTGATCTGAAGTCATTGGGGTGAAAATTATGGAAGTAAATAGTAACAAGCGGATATAAACGATAAGTCAATTGTACTTGGCGGAGCTATAATTTAGGTGCTTCTCTTGATAATCTTTCCTCTGAGCTAAAAGGACTTATTCGACTTTGACGTCGGTTGTTGGCGGGCGGGCACGACCTTGTACCCTGATGGACCAGAATACGGGACCCGGTAGGTTTTGCTCGTGTGCCTAGCAATCTCGCATAAGATGAGCAGGCTCACAGTGCTCTAAAAGAAGAGCAAGTTGCTAGCGTGCTTCAGTAGCCAAGTCTTGATGGTTTTGCGCGAGTCGGAGCACTGAGCCGTTTCCAGGTGCTTCTCGAAGCGGACAAGAATGCTTCTGGTGCGACGGATTGCTCCCATTAGTTCTGCACGGCACTTGTTGGCTGCGTCTGGCTTTGTCACGGACAGCTGACCCAGCGAGTTGTTGGTGTTGAAGAGCGTAGGCTGCTTGAGCGAGTGGCGTGTCATATAAACAAGTTTTAACCTTTTGTTAACCAAATTGACATATTTCCGAAACGATTCGATTTGTATTCGATAAAACCACGATCTCGATACCGGTAGCAGTACTAATGGCCCGGTAGGCACCAAAGCTAATGAAAAGGAGTCCATTCTCTGAAAAAACAGGACTTACGATGGATATCTCAGATCACTGCTCGTGAGCGGTAACGTCGATGGCAGTGCTGCGGGACGGTGAGCACGACGAAGACGGGGTAACGTCAGTTACGGCGGGGACGGCAAAGATGGCGGGGAAGGCAGACGGCCGAGACAGCAAGTACGGCGGAGACGGCAGACGCTCGAAACAGTTAAGCCAGCAGGGACTAACAAGTATCCAGATGTGTGACGACTTTCGTGTTTCTTGGCTAATTGACGACTGAACTGTCTACATCTTTAGTACGCTCACTTCTGCTACATCTCAGCCTATCCTTCGAGGTCCTTCTAGAAGCTTCTTTGGTGACGCCATATAATGACGTCAGACCTAATCTAATACTTATTACGATGTATAAACTACCTTACGTAGCCGCACGTACCCGGCAACCTGACATGACGTAAGATGCCGATAGGG
The DNA here is from genome assembly GCA_947650285.1 of Hyaloperonospora brassicae. Lineage (NCBI taxonomy): Eukaryota > Oomycota > Peronosporomycetes > Peronosporales > Peronosporaceae > Hyaloperonospora > Hyaloperonospora brassicae. Next base: position 6,623 of record CANTFL010000652.1, read on the forward strand.
CGACAGTTCGGGACACGTGACGCTAATGCTGACATGGGGATCACGATGGCTCGTGTAAACTACCTCTGGGACTTACAAATAAGAAATCCAGTGCTGCCGGAAGGAGCGTGCGCATAGAAAGCTACAGCTCCTTCAGCGTGAATAGAGGGACGTTGATGGTGGTTGGTATGAGTTGTATACATCGGTCATGACCCGGTAGGCTGTGTTGTTTACATCATGGAGGGTATACCCTAAATATCAATATCGGTAAGACCTTACTTGTGTAAGGGAGATGATATGTGTCAACCATCGGGCTGGAAATACATTAATAGTGCTAGTTCAGGACGATAAGGTCTATATTAGAAATGTTTAGGATAGGTTGTTTCCATATAGAACGAAATAATTTTTGATCTTCTAGGGTTCTCTGCCTCCCCAAGGCTTGGGCTCCGATTGCTAAGAGTAAGAAACCTTACAAGGCATTTGTTCTTGAGCGATAAGTACCGTGTAATTCTCAATAGCACTAGTTACTTGATAAAGGACTAAAGAGCTCTTCGAGCTTGTGTGACTCGCTGAGTCTAAACTTTCTTAGTTCTTTAAAAAAATATTATAGTTAAAATTTATAAGGAACTAAGAGAGTTTAGAAAATAAGTCGTTGGCTCAGATTCGTAGAACTAAGTAGACTCTGAGTGGTTAAGTCACACTTGTATTGATAAGTGGATCTCTGAGTCTTTCTATGACTTAGGCGATTAGGTAGCTCCGCTACAGTGGTGCTACAAATGAAGACTAGACCACTATCATGATGCCGAGCTGTCAACGTTGCATTAACTTTCTACAAAGCAATTATATGTACTACAGTGGTGTCATTAGGATACAATAAGGCTTCAAAGCTACACATTTTATTTTAGCCACGATCTCGTATGCAGTTCTAACCTTACTGCAAGCAGATAAGCCTATTGGACGCTACATACATGCAGCACGCGACATTGTGTAGGCAACATTATGTTTGTGTGCTTGCAATCTGACTAGAAGGTGCATGAGAGATTGATGGTGGAGCATTGCTCGTACATGTGGTATAGTAATTAGTCAAATCGGTAATACAACAGTCTCAACGTACAACACAACAATCGACGAGCGTAGTCAGCGCAACGGGCTGGTACGTAAAGATAATCCTTCGCTGTCCCCTCTTCGGGGTTCAGTTGTGGCTCTCGCCTAACTTATATCTTACAACCAATCTCTCCAGAAGTCTATCTGAGCTCAGCAGCTTCAAAACTTTCTCTCCCTGTTACTTTACTTCAAATAATGGAAGCCGGCGCTCACGCGTTTTTGCAGATCACCTGGCGCAGTGTCCGTCCGACTGGAAGAATTATAGTGCCGTCGGCTGAGGCCATTGGCTTGTCGCTCGACAAGACAATCAACAGTGCCGTCTATTGGGTCACCGACTTGTTACTTAACCAGACTCAAATAGTGCCGTCTATTGGGCACTGGCTCGTCGCCGAAGAGACTCCTTCTTGAGCTGGTAGCGAGTGATGCCCACCCCGGGCGTTTTTAATCTCTTGGCGGTACCTGTCACGGGGTGATCCGTTACATACAAATTGATATCTTTGTATCAATTTTGAACATTATCTTTTTGATATTGTTCAATAAACATTAATCTTATGGAGTTAGATTAAAGGTATACTAACCCCAGACTGGGTAATATCTCTTTCATGGGTTGCTCCACCTGATGGTTGATATTCACGGTACATCAACCAGATAAACCACGTATCGCTGCTGGACGCTCGCACTGGGTGGTGAGAAAGAGACCCACATAGGAGATTGTACTTAAATATAGTTAGCTTAAGACAAAAGACGATTTAGTAAGAAACATACCTCTATTGAATACAGTTCTACTTTTTCCCTTACAGAGTTTTAGAGTTCAGCCTATTTCGCTGCGCTTTCTCACACCACGTAAACGTAACGGCGAATGCACACAACCTTGTGTCGAATTGACACAAGGCGTGCCCCGTTACACCTGGTAGCACTTCGTAGTCTTTCCAGAGACCACAACCACCTCATCCGACATGAACATGAGGAATGAGGGAGATAGCTTTCACGTCACACATAAAGTCTTCGCAGTTTAAAGTCACCTCGAATGGGCCGCAGTTGGGTGAATGAGCTCTTTCGTGATCAATATTGGCGTTATCGCTATGTTGGAATCTCTTGACAGAGACGAAAAACATGCCAGAATCGCCAGGTTCATCTAACATGAACTTGGCGCAGAACGAGATAAAGTAGCCTTGCTTAACCAGAAAGGATCTCACCAGGCCAAGCAGTTGAGAGAACTCTGTGCTTAACAGACAGAGCCGTTGAGACAGCTCCCATTCAATGCTGCTTTGAGCGGGACGACACACAAGCGATGTCCCGAAATCTTAAAGGGCGATACATATAAGTACATTAGAGTCGAGGAAGAATCCCTGTTGTTATGGCTCGTCGAACTAGAAAGAGCCATAAAGGCACGTCGTTTCGATGGTGAGCAAATGAAACTAACATTTGCATAAACTCACTTATCAGGACGTGCCAAGACTTAAGACTTAAGGCTCGAGATGAGCAACTCATATGCTTTCGTTCCGCTAGAAGCCTTAAAGACTCGGCTCAAACGATCGTTTCAACCGCCTCGGCTAAGTTCAAAGTTCGAGTTGAGCTCCTGAAACTTAAATAGGGTAAGCGTGATGTGCACACTCATGCTCAGCATACACGACTTCTCGCGAGTAGTATAACTACCAACCCTGTACATAAACACACGTTGATTACTGTGTTCATTCAAGGGATCGCAGATGGTCCCGTCAGGAATCACCTGTATCACAGAAATTAGAACTCTCTACGCTTGATCTGATTGTGCCTACGAAGTTAACTTCGGAGATAACTCATTTGCCAACGCTGGAACCGAAACGATTCTTGGGCGATATGAGTTGTGGCAAAGTCAAGCAGGTCTGCATACTCGTCGCGATGGACGAGTATGTAGCAGATATTCGGTCGGCAACAGTATTTGCTGAATATGAACGGGTTCCCAGCAGCTCATCGATGGACGAAAGTGTCCTCGATGAGAAGACTCGGATTGAGCGATACACGTCTCAATCCTTGGAGTCACCTCAGGCAAATCCTTTGTATAAGGATTTGATCGAATTCAGGGATGTGTTCCCTGAATCCGTACCTTGCGAGCTGACTAAGGATAAAGGCACTCGGCACGAGATCAAGCTCAAACCGGGCTCGAAGTACTGTGTCATGAAGCAGTGGCCACTGCCTCGTGAACAAGTATAAGCGTTCGAAAAGTTTGTTGCCGATAGCTTAGCGGCATGTCATGTGAGGGAATCAACATCCCCTCACAGCTCTCCGACCTTCTGTGTGCGAAAGGCCACAGGAGGGTGGCGGATATTGCACGCATTCAACAAGTTGAATGCTGCAACGGTACCGGCTCAGACGCCGATACCGAGGAAGGACGTCATCATAGATGGTATGTCAAAGAGTACCATCTTTTCGTCCATGGATCTGATGGATGGATTCTATCAGATCATCACGCATAAACGGGACGTCCCGTACACAGCAGTGAGTACCCCAAGCGGTATGCTGTTGGAGCAGCTAGTGATGCCACATAGGATAAGTAAAGCCCATGCTACATACGACAGATGTGTGACAAATCGGTTAATATCGGTGCAGGATTTCGCACCGATATACCCATGACAAAGTGTTCGCCCTTTGCCGGGATATGGATGTAAAGACGGACGTGGAAGATCACAGCCCACACGCTCATTAGGTTCTTCAACTTATGCGCAAGCATAAATTTTACGCCAATCTAAAGAAGTGTATATTTTGTGGCGAGCCAAATACCATTTTTTGGGCGCATCGTGCGTGAAAACGGCATACGCCCCGATCGCGAAAAAGTCAAGGCAATCACCAACTGGCCCGTGCCAGTCGATGTCAAGGGAATTCGTAAGTTCCTTGGGCGAGCGGCCTACTTGCACAAATACTCGCGCAACTACGTCGAGATGACCGTGCATATTTCTTGTTTACCTAAAACAATTGAAGTGGTCATGAAACGCTGACTATCAGCGTTCATTTCAAGGTATCAAGTAAAGCTTTATGCGATCGCCCATACTGGCTGTTGTAGATCGAACAGACCATTTATTGTGGTCTGTGATACCATCGATTTAGCGATCGGCTGTGCGTTGATGCAATTTGATGCAGATGGTGCATGGCGCGTCATCTCTTAATGATCGCGACAGATCCAAACGGCTGAGCGTAATAATCCAGTCCATGATAAGAAAAGCCTCGCCATGAAGTACGCACTAGCCAAGTTATGCGTCTATCACTCAGAATATTTACCGTTCATTGTCTATGCGAACCATGCGTAATTACACACGGCCGTAAACAGTCCCCACTGTTCGCAACGAATGGCGAGGTGGCTGCCTTTCTTTGCGGAGTACACCTTCTACGTCTAGTATAAACCAGGACGGCTCAACGCCGTCGCTGATGCGCTGTCGCGCCGACCCTATTTCGAGCCGGGCGCGCAATCCAACACTGGGGAGAGGCTTACTATTGCGATACTTACGGTCAGTTTCCCATCGTCAACATTACTTGACGACGTGAAAAAGGCCTACGCAGAAAAAGGATCTTCTGCGCTTGATGGATCATCTTCAAATCAATCTCGTAGATCCTTAAAAGATTATTGACTTTTTACCGATCCTCTTCGGATCGGTAAACAACTCGTAACGGGATGCTGTATCATACGGCCGTTGCCGGCGACACACCTCGTGTCGTCCTCCCTACTCATAAATTTTTGCGCTTACGCATTATTTAGAAGTGCCACGATGCCCCAACAGGAGGGCATTGTGGAGGGGAAAAGATCTACCTTACGGTAAGTCGTGACTTTTACCGGCCCGTTGGTATCACTTTGTGCGCAAGTACATACGTGCTTGCGAGGGTTGGCAATTGGTGAAGTCTATCCCTTCTTCCATTGCATTATTTCAGCCTATACCTATCCCTTAAGACTGCTGGCAGTCCGTTTCCATGGACTTCGTCTTCGTGGTCCCGAAGCCGCTCACAAGAATAATGGTATTTTTGTGTTTGTTGACCGTTTCAGCAAGATGGTTCATCTTGCTGCAGTTCCAGAGTCGATCGACGCACACGGATGTGCGACTGGCTTTCTCGACACAGTGTTTCAACTATATAAGCTACTCCGTGATCTCGTATTAGACCGTGACCCTCGGTTCACGGAGAAGTTTTGCCAGTCCGTGTTCCGTTCACTCGAAACGCGGTTGAAGATGTCCACTTCTGACCATCCGGAAACAGATATTCAGACAAAACGCGCAAACCGTGTCCTTGAAGAGATCCTTCGAGGATAGGCCCACTTGTTCTCGAGGTGGAGCGAATTCCTACCGATGGTGGAATCCGCTATCAACAATTCGGTGCATGCTTCTACACAGCACGCACCGGTCTTCGTAAATGGCTTCCGCCATTCACGTCTGCCCTCCCTATTAAAGTGTGACTTTTTGATGAGGGGGGAGGGACTCTCTCGAGCAAAAAACGTTCAAGGTCTTGCTCATAATTGCCGACGCAAATGTCGCCACGTATGATGCCGATGTCGTCCAGGCTACATCGATGAAGAAGACCACCTCAATAATAGCGATGACGCTATCATTGATACAGATGGTGATGACGATGATGATATTTTCAGCATCGCCTACGACTATTATAGCGAGGATGATGACACCATCCTCGCTAATGAACAGAAAGAGGAAAGCACTCTTTTTGCAGTTCTCACAAGTCAAACTAAACAAAACATTGCCAATTCAGCAGACGGGTTTCTGCTGGCTCGTGAAGCAGTGGTCCATTTCGTATAAAATTCCATCACCCACGCGGTGGACCGTCAGAAATGGAAAGCTGGCAAAAATGGAAGATCAAATGTACATTCATTTGTCGAAGGGGGCTTGGTCCTACTTATTACCGTAAACTTGCCTAGACTAGTATTGACCAATGTGGGCGGCAGTAAATAACTGCCCAAGTATATCAGCCCCTTTCGTAGGCTGCGACGACAAGGCAACGCATACACGATCGAACTGCTCGCGGATGCGCACGCATTCTACATTTTACGTGTGACGTCTCCGCCCGTACTGTAAGTACGAGCCCTCTTCCGACGATGTAGATAACCCTACGTTCAAGAACCTCCATCAGGCTCTCATGCTCGCGCTTTAGAAGATCAGTCAGGATGCGTGATGAAAACTTCTCTCCGTTCAACCAAGAGATTTTCATGCGTGCCCTCTTCAGCTTCTCAAAGAGAACGGACATTACGCAAACCTGAAGTTGGGCGAGGGCGTAATTGGCACGATCCTTCGCACGCTCAGCCTCACAATCCTTGAGGTGCCGCCGCACAGTGTCGGTCAGAGCGTAACTTTTTCCCTCTCGTGGTCTTTATACTCCCGCAATTTAACAATTGCGCAATTTATCTCGTTCAGGTAGAGATGGTGAGCAGGTTTCCTCCTCCTCCACATCATATGTTAGACTCCTACGGTGAATAACGCTTCCGGGTGGACAATATCTTGAACCACCGTAACTGTTCAGGACCAAGGAAGAGTCAATTCGTCCAGTAACGAGGATATTCAGCATCTTAATACAGCTGGGATCTTCGCCCCCAGCTGACATTGGATATGCCCGGTCTCGTCGAGAACTACAAACAGACACACCCGGCGATGGAGGACCATCGTCGAACAAACGCCCGCCGCGTTCGTAAAGGGATCGTAAAGTCTTAATCCATTCGTACATCTTGGAAGAGATATGCGCTTTCCAGTAGGGCTGATTAAGAAGGTACGTCTCCCTAGTGGCACAAACTGAGTTGTCAACACAACGGAGACATTTCTCTCCCCACTAGAGACAATGTAAACCTCCCTCTCCAGGCAATCGGTGCAATTTAAACCTAGCACCAATTATGTCTCTGTTCAAACCTATTGCAAGCTAAAGTAAGTTTGTCCAGCCAAACCTTGCGGCCAGCATTCTCAATGTTGCCGATAAACGAATTCCACGCCTGCACAAAGGAGATCTTGTCCTCCTTTCGGTTGCCGTGGTACAATACATGTCTAAAGAAGACATAGATGTAGAAGTCATGCTCATGCTCATGCGATAATGGGACGTACTGTGTTTAGGACCATGGATCCTTTACGAGTCAATGAGTGGGATGAGACCCTTGCCAGTGGTACACTCATACCAACCTCTCAGCTCGCCCACGGAAGGCATCCATAGCTTCTTTTAGGAGCAGATCGCAGAGCATCACGATTGTGCTCTTGTTGCGTGACGCCAACGTAATCACTGGCACTACGATCGCCGCAATACCTCGCATTTCTGTGGCAATGGCTACGATGACTCTGCGAAGAGTCATCGACATCCTCATGAGGACGTACGTCATCATGTTGCACACTCGCCTAGTATGAATACGAGCGCTATCGGTTTGATCCCGGCGACGAATTCTCGGAATCGTTGGATGAACTGAACATCTCTTGCCGCAATTCTGGATCTAGACTGTCGCGAGGCGCAGCAGTCTTCGGAACCACAACCGTACTGCCGAGCTTTGCGGACGACTAGGAGTAGAAGAGGGATCCGAATCACCCGAATATAGCACCTCTACATCGGGGTCGACGTCCATAGGACTTCCACCTGCGGCCGAAGATGCCGGTGAAGAAGCTGCACGTGGATGACCACGTGCACGTGCAATTACGGGTTTTGCAGGCAGTTCATTTGCAGCAGCAGGCGCGTTATCGCTTAATACCGAGCCTTAAGTGTATTGCCCTCCTCCGGCTGCATGCGTCCGTACAGTCGCTTCGGGCGCGACCGTGCTCGTGGAGCGCATGTACCGATTCGTCATGCGCTTTAAAGTAGAATAGATAAGGGAAAGACCAAGAAGTGATCTCCGTCCCCAGAGCGACACGACGGTTGTCCCTCTGTCACCAACGAATTAAATATTCACTATAGTGACTGTTGGTAAAGAATGGGGTGATGTAACGGGGCAAGCCCGTTACATAATAATTGGTACGGAAGTACCTGGTTCAATAAGCCACAGCTACGGGCACACCTCACTTTTGCTAGGGGAACACCCCGTTTTTGCTACGGGCACACCCGCCCTCCCTAAAATAATAAAAATACTTAATATCTTACGGTGCAGAAAACACTAAACACGGTGTCACTTCTGCTGCTCGAAATATTCCGATCTGAAACGGTAAGTGCACTCATGTGGCGCGAGATTTTACCAGTCCATCTTGGCCAAAGCGGTATTAAACGGACAACGCCTGCTGGGTCTCTACTGTCTCAAAGACGATTTCAATCGCATGGTATGACGCCAAGATCTGACCATCGGCAGTGGCAACGACATCCGAGTTTCTACGTGCTCACAGTCACGAGTCGTTTGTAGCAGAGACCCCCAACCATTTTACGCGTTTAGAACCGTAAAGTTGTCGCGGACTTTGCCTAAGACATTTTCATGACACACGCCGCTAATGTGGAGATACTTCTGCAAGCGTGGAACAAATTTGCGCGTGGCAGGAGGCTCACAAGTCGAGAAAGTGTTAATTGAACGTTCGGGCATTGCGTGCAAATTGTGGTATGACTTGCACAAGTCGCCGACGTTTTGGCTTGGCGCGTGGACGAAAGAGGAAGACACAGCGCTTCGACGGTTGGCCACGGAACAAGACGACCCGAAACTGGTCAAGAAGTGGCAAGGGGATTACAAAGCGCATGTTAGTGCCGGGAAGACCAGCAGCTCATGGTCTTGCTCGGTACCAGACAGCGCTTAACGCGGGAAACACGCGGCTAACCTTTACGCCAGAAGAAGATTAGATCCTGCGTGAAGCTGTCCCGTAATTTGGCGACAAAGGGCACTTAATTGCAGATTTGGTGGATGGCGGTGTGTCGGGGCAGATCCGCCATAGAGGGCAGCTCTCGCTTGCACAAGGTCTTCGGGGAGACAAGTTTTAGTTTAGTGATGATCTACGGCTGCTGCTCGCACTTCGTACATACCTACCAAAAGACAGTGAGTTCAAACAGGATCAAAAGCCGCAAAGAGACATTTGTCATAATGTGCCCAGGCGAACACAGCCAGCGCTTCGGGACCGATACGGTAACAGCATTAACCCGGACTTGTCTTCCCGTTCGTTCACCGTGCAGAAAAATGGCTAATTTTTACAAGATGGCGCGAGTGGGGCATCGAGTCGCCCAGAATCTGGCCGCCGCTTGCTGTTAAGCTAAGTGGCCGCACGAAATCCCAACTGTGTCGATGCTGCAGATAATTGGCTCCAGAGGTATATGACAAACGTTGTCGCTCACTGAAAGGTGCAAGCAAAAGCCAGACATCAGCCGTCTTCCGTTGCCTGTAACGATGCGAGCCCGTTACATAATAATTGGTTCGAAAGTACCAATTTGAATATTATCGTTTTTGATAATATTTAATAAACATCACTCGAGAAATGCGATGTTGTCGGAATATTATCTCTAAGGGTAATATTAGTGGAGAGGTCCACTTCTTGGTTGATGTACCGTGTACATCAACCAATTTAACCACCAATTGCTGCTGGACGCGCGCAATGGGTGGTGAACAGAAGCCCACATAAGAGACAGTCGTTCAATATAGTTGAATTAAGACAAAAGATAATTTAGTAAGAAAATAACTATAATATATAATAGTTCTCCTTTTCCCTCATAACAAGCTTTCAGGTTCTGTATTGTCTTGGTCGCGCTTCTTCACGCCAATTGTGCGTGACGTCGGGCGTAGGCATCCTTGTATCGTTGTCAATACAAGGCCTTGATCAGTTATCTGAGCAAAAGCGTGCCCCGTTACAGGTATTGATTAATATATTAGCGTCTAGATTAAGTAAATTTAGTCTGAGGCGTTCTTTTAGATAACAACTAGTGAAGTTCGGTTTTCCTGTGAC
>CANTFL010000654.1:0-95335 GCA_947650285.1 Hyaloperonospora brassicae
GTAGACTGAGCTTCGGACACGTGAAACGCTTCTGTTGCGTTCACTTCGAGTAATTGTCGATAGACCCGTATCCAGAACTTGTTCATGTGTCGAGATATAGCGACTGAGAGACGCACGTGGAAGCACTCGACGACGATGATGAGATATCATGACGAGCTCTCAAAGCACTATGTTAGGGCGTGATAGAGTTATAGGGACGTCATTGGATGGACAGACAGAGAGATGTAGTAGCTGAATAGGTACTTGAATACGTACTTAGGGCGCATTGAGTGTGCGCTTTTTGACATCGCGCTGTAGATGCTACTGAAACATATACTACTGCCCCAGCTATCGTTGCAAATCAGACACCACTGGGCACGTTTTGGCACAGAAACGATCATGGACGTGGAAACGCAAGCCGTAGCTTTGCTCTATCTGGACCATAGTTCACTCTATTTGCGCCATACTGATCCAAGTCTTGGGATATCCTCCTCCTCTATTCAGCTTCCAGCATAATCATCATGAAGTACCCGATGGAGGATATAAATCATTGGTAAACGTGGTAAACAAAGCCATACTCCGATGCATTCTCAGGATCCTGCAACCCACAACCAGCATCCGAGCAAAAGGATCAACGCACATACTGATCCATATCTCATGTCTATTCGCGCTGCATAATTCCTAACTCCTCTTAGTACCATCGCGACGACGTCGACATTGAGTGCAAACCGCGTGTCGAATCAATGAAAGACGTACTTCACTGTACCTGCACACGTGTCGAGCCTCTGGATCGACTACCAACTCACCGTCTTATTCTATCGACTGCAACTGCTCCTTCGTCACGCATACCTTCGGATGGCAGTCCATCAATCACTCAGTCGGTCCATCGCTCACTCCGTCCGTCGGCCTCGTGCAGCTCCCTCACAAAACCTCAAAGCAGCGCCTTCACTCACTCACCCAAAAAGGGGGTAGCCACTTGCCAGATCGCTCCACTGCGCACGAGGTCCACGACCGCGTCAATATCTGGTTTCATGACGCGGTCCTTGTCAAGTTTCGGTACACGCGTGCGCACGACTGCATGGACAGCTTCAAGTACTGCTGTCGTCCGTAGTGGCCGAAGGAGATCGAGCGCTTGGCAGGCCGCCAGTAGCTCAATGGCAACGACTGTCTCGACGTGCTCGACGACCGTAAGGGCTTTCCGAGCTGCGAAGCCGCCCATGGACACGTGGTCTTCTTTCGCTCCACTCGTCGAGATCGAGTCCACGGACGACGGATGAGTGAGCACTTTGTTCTCCGACACGAGCGCAGCGGCCGTGCAGTGGGCAATCATGAACCCGGAATTGAGCCCTCCGTCCGGCACGAGGAACGCCGGCAAGTGACTCAATGCCGGGTTCACCAGTCGCTCAATGCGACGTTCACTGATGCTGGCGATCTCGTGGACGCCAATGGCCAAGTAGTCCAGCGCCTTGGCCGGGTACTCGCCATGGAAGTTACCTCCTGAGATGACAAACCCATCGCCGCCACGGTAGAACGTGTCGGACGTGCGCTTCATGTCCGCAGTGAAGCGCTCCATTGTCTCGTACTGCTGCACGCTGTTGTCGTTCAGTAGCGCTCGAAGCCGCTGAATCTCCCGGTTGGCGTCTTCGAGGTCCGTGATCTTCGGTTCACTCAAACGCAACTCAGCGTCGCACTTGTCCACTGACACCTCCTTCAATGCCACCGGAGCTACTGCTGCTGGTGGGTATCCGATATCCCGTTGCCACGTCGGCTGCCGGTCCCGTAAAGACCATGGGGTTGTCCGTCGCGCTGTTCATTTCGACGGTCAGCACTTGCCGCACAAAGGCGATCGTGTCGTGCACAATGCCGTGTACCTGCGGTGCACAGCGCAGCGAGTAGGCGTCTTGGACTTTGCCAACGTAGTTGTGGCTGCGAAACAACTCGGACGGGTCATCGGGACTCAGCAGTGTGCGAACACGTGCTGCCACGCGCGCTTGGCCAATATGGGGACGAGCTGCGTGGATACGCGGGTGGAAGGCGTTCACCGTACCGCAGAGCACTTCGAGCGATAGTGCAACGACCACGTCGGCACAGTTTGTGACGTTCTGTGCGCGCACGAGCGCTTCGACCCCAATCGACGTGATCAGTTGCGTGCCATTGATCAACGCGAGTCCTTCTTTCGCCTCGAGCTGCAACGGGTGCAACCCGTGTTTCGCAAGGACTTCAGCTGCGTCGCGGATTACAACGTCGTTGTTGTCGGTAGTGTCCCACATGAGCCCTTCGCCCAGCAACCCGAGCGCCAAGTGCGCGAGCGGGGCCAAGTCCCCCGACGCCCCCACAGTGCCTTTGCTCGGGACAAGCGACAAACACGACGCGTTGAACGCGTCGACGAGCTGGTGCAGCGTGGGGACGCGGATGCCGGAATGGCCTTTGGCCAGTACATTGATGCGGAGCGCAAGGAGCATGCGCGTCTGCGCAGGGGTTAACGGGTCCCCTGTGCCCGACGCGTGCGACCAGAATGAGGTTCGCCTGCAGTACTTTGAGCTGGTCGGGCTCGATCACGACCGTGGAAAAGAGCCCAAAGCCCGTGTTGATGCCGTACGCGACGCGGGTGGGGTCTTCGAGGATCGCATCGACCACGTCGCGACTGCTTGACACGCGTGTCCAGGCGTCGTCACTGAGGGCAATGGAAGTCGCACCTTTCGACAGCGTCAGGAGGTCTTCGGCGCAAAGGGACTCGCCATCGAGCACGAGTACGGATTTGGTCGACATGTGTGTGCACAGGATGGATCGAATGGAGCTACTGATGAGGAGGAGGAAGAGGAAGACGGTGGGTGGGGTGGGGTAACTCGCACTGGCTGATGGTGACTGAACGGATGGAAGTGGAAGAGATAATGGGCTGCGGCGTGAGGGATCGATGCGTACAAGTGGTAAGCGGTGGCCGCTGCATGCAGTTGCGGTACATCTTGTTGACAAGGTGAGATGGTGTTGTTGGCGGTTTGAGCTGCTATATCAGTACAAAACGAGCGAGGCACACGAGGAAAGCGCCGACAGTCGCTGTGGTTGGGTTGTCCGTGTACTGGATTAAGCACGTGATTAGACGACGATTTGTTGAAGTTGCACGAGCTTTCGTGAGATATCGGTACTTCTGTACGCAGAGAATAACACGTTTTGCACGATTGGATGCAACTGGAGCTTGCGCTTGAAGTCAGCCGTCTGGATGAACAGTGTGGCCACAACAGCCAACTGTCAGAAGACGATTAATGGTCAGGAGAGCAAGCTCTACATCATTACAGGCAGCACTTGCTACTCGAGTGTAGGAAGGGGCCCCGAATGTGCGCAAGCGAAGTGCAACTTGGCTGTCTCGACGGATGTGCTACGTGGGCAACTGCCGACTGGAACTCGTTCCGATCGCAGTCGCAGTCGCTTTACAGTGTGTGTTGACAGTTCTTCTGCCTGGTAGCTACAAATTGTTTTTGTTGACGGGTGCTGCAGACAAGCAATGCATGAGTACACGATCCCAGGCAGCTGTTGTATTCAGGTGTGTGCTGCATTGGGACGAGTTGCCAGAGCATAAGCGTCAGGTAGTACGTCATGCACCTCATAGATTCGCGTCAGTTCAATCTGATTGCGTCGTCCTGCGTAGCATGTTGGACTAATCTTGACGTCACAGCGACTTGATGCAGGCTGTCACGTAACACGTTTGTCAGTATCTACAAATCTATTTGATAGCTTTTGATGCTGAGATGCACAGCTTTAACTACGCGAGCAGGTGGTGGTGCCACCATTGCAAGCGCCGATCACCGAAAGCGCATGCACGACTTTTCCCCTATGCATACGCTTTGACACGGACCACATTGCGTTCACCTCGTCGACGTCGTTTCAAGTCTCGACGGCGACGTAGCTACGCAAAGCACAACTTACTGTTGCGATCGGAACAAATGGTGCGGCGTGACACGGTCAACATTCTACCTACGTTTATTTCGTTGCCCTGTGCTCGCACAACGCAGTTGACGGTCCTCTTGTGATCGTTTCATCGGTTTCTCGTAAACTTGTCAACCCACAAGTGGCACTACACAACTCCGCAGCTTTTATCCTTCAGGCTTACCACGTCGCTGATGGTCTAGCTTCACCAACCTTTGGCCCGAGAGCGCATGGCCACCACACACTCCAATCGCGACTGTGATTCTTCCCACGAAGGTGACATCAATAGCAAATCGACATGCTGCTGTCGCACACTTCTTCCTGTCATTCACCATCATTAGGTTGCCAAGCCAAGCCACCTTTTTCAAAACTCATAACAAAGTCCAAGTGAAGACTAGGGCCCAAGCTGTGCCAAGCGGCCATTCATCTTTTCGCGAGAGAAGGCGAGCCGATCTACGTACAACTCGTACTTCTCTTTGGCGAGCTGCTCCTTCTCGGCATACACTGTTTGCTCCAATACAGCTAGCTGCTGCATCTTCAACTCCATTTGACGCAACTGATTCTCCACAAGTTGCTGTACCAGATCCTCCACAGGTCCATTGGCCATGTCATCGGCAATCTTTTGCGACCGCGTTGCCAAGAGTGCAACTGTCGTGGCATTCGCCGCTTCTTCGATGACCGCAATCATCTCCTTCGAAACTGGCGCTGCATGGCCCTTGCTGGGATCTTCCGTCTTCGAGGTGGACCCGACAATCGTGTTTGACGACGAGGCATCCTCCATAGTCACATTGCCGTCCACAAATAGTGTGTCCTCTACTTTGACGCTCGATCCGATTCCTGCAACCTCTGCGCTGCTGGCAACTGCCGCTGCTGCATCCTCAAGCGAAGAAATGCATCCGTCACTGGTCGTAGCGGACCCTGACATTCGCGAAGCGCTCTCTACCTTGACTTCAGCTGCATCGCCCTTTGCTTGGTCCTTCATCGTAGCCGACGATGCCTCTAGTGGCGACGTTGCTACTTTTGCTGGCATCGTGTGCAACCGCTTGATGGCACCTATCGCAGCGTGAGCTGCAGCTTTTGCAACGAACGGGTCAACCTGTTCGACGAGAGAAACCAGATCAAGCACAGGTGCATTCAGAGCTGCTCCAGCAGAAAACGGTCGCATCGAGTCCACTAGGTCACCAACACTTGCCTCTCGATCACCCATCGACGCCGACATGTTGAGCATGGGCATTTCTAAAAAGTGCAACAAACACTCGTCTGCTGTCTTCGAGCCGACCTTGGACGCCACGTAATTCCAATCACAGCTATCCTCGCCCTCATCCTGTTTATGCACGCTCTTGGTCCTATTGGCCTTCGTGCTGCTATTCACAGCCGTCAGTAGTCGATCGTTTTCTTCCTGCGTCCACGAAGCTGCTGCGGACAGATTTCTCGCTACGGTAGGCATCAGCACGAAATCCGAGACATCGTAGCCTTCTGGAAAAGCTCCACGAATGTAGCACGCTTCACAAATGCCACTGCCCGGTCGCAGTGCAAACCCTCGTACCGTCACTTCTTGGCCTTCGCCTGCTTTGCCGCCAGTCCCATTCATCCCATGTAGTGCACTCGACGCGTGCCCCACTGCCCCACTTGTCGTCAACTTTTTCTTTGCTTCGCTTGTGAGCTCAAAAAACAAATCGTCCACTTGTCTCGCCACGCCACACGCTTCACACGCCAACGGAACGTTCACTCGACGTCCACTCTCCTTTTGACTCGCTACGAGCATTGCCACTGGACTCGGCCCGTCCCGAAACGACCCACTACCACTACCAACACCACTACCACCAGCAGCAGAACTACTATTACTGACCGCGTGGAGCGCGTAGTTCGAGTGAATGGCTGGCGGCATCGCGTGCGGCGGCACGTGGAAATTGATCAGTCCCCAGTGCGTGAGGAACTCGTGCACGCGGAGGATCGCACAGGCGTCTCCTGCCAAGTGCCGGCGACAGGCCGTGGCCGTCAGGTACACGTCGGGCTGCTGGCGCGACGCGTGGACCATGTAATTGCGGTACTTGAGGTACAACTCGGCGGTCTTCGAGCCCTGAGAGGCGCTGAAGAACTCGGGCAGCATGCGCTGTTCAATGGGATTGATCTTGTCCATGGCGAACCACGTGCTGCAGCGCGGCACGGCGACAACAGGCGCTCTAACGGACGGACCGGTCGAGTCGACGGGTGCGTGTCGCGCAGATGGCGCTCCTGGGCGCGGTGGGGCACGTCCAGAGACGAGACGAGGTGCGGTCGACGCAGCAGACGATGCAGCAGGAGATGCGCGTGACAGCGAGGCGCGGGACGGACTGGGTGACGCGTGGGGAGCCGCCGACGAGGCCGCGGGGCGCGTCGTGTCGACCATTTGATTGCGCGTGTGGCGGAAGATGTGATGGATGTGGACCACACACACACATGAGACATCGCGGTATGCGGACGAGAGGTATATTGGAGCGAGTGGAGGTGATACCGGTAGAGCGGAGAGCGCATGTGGTACGTAAGTGCAAGTAATTTATTCGGTGATGTCGGTGACGAACAGCCAGAAGCAATATGTCCGACGGACGACGACGAGTGTACGACCACGGATGGACGATCGTGATACCCGGAAAAAAGTAAACCGAGTGTCAGTGAGATGTAATTTTTCGATTGGCCTTTTTTAGGTTTGCAGGGGTACAAAGCAAGTTATGGCGTTTGTTGGTACAGTAGTGGAAATCAGCTGTATGCTCTCTTTTTCAGTTGTTGCGTAGCAGCTCTTACACGTCGCTTGATTTGGTAGTTCTCGATACACCCAGTTACGTCCAAAACCGCACGGGCGTTCTCTAACCTGCACTTTTCGTGGTAAAAAGCGAAACGTGGGTCGACTTGTGCCCCTCGCGACAGCACGGATGTACACGACTCGGATATCCTTGCCGACCGCTGTCAGTGTATACGTCGATCAGCAGTTCGTCCAATGTAGAAAGTGATTACGGAATGCGCACAAGGGTAAGAGAATGATACGAATGGCTCATAGCAGACACTGGATAGTATGAGCCTCATAAGATGACATGACACGATTGTATTTACACCAACATATCGATTGCATGCCCTGGAAGCTTCTTTCCATTTTGCTGCAATGCAACTCACGAGTAGGTCTCATCAAAGTTGTGAACTGCACGAGTAAGCATGTCGCGTATCAGAAGCATATCGACTCATGTAGATCATGTACCAACACGATTCCTACAGCTTGAACAGGTGCTTGTCGCTACTGCAGAGCAAACGTTCTTCAAGCATAACGTTTCCGATTTTCCGTTTCCAACGTGCAATATACACATTGGTCGACAAGAACGATCCGTTTGTTTGGCAAGTTCTCTTCGAAAAAAAGGAGAAGCAAGGGTTGTTGCAGTCATGATGCCTGCCAAGTGAAACAGCAATAATAGGCTGTACGAAATAACACTATTTGCCCATGTTGATGGTGGCCTCTTTCGCCGTTGCTGCTATTATCGGCACTGTCTCCTGGTCCTCCATCTTGTAAAACGTATCATTTCCCGCAACGATATACAGGTTGTACTTCTCAGCGAGAAGAGAAAGTGACTCTACACTTCTACGTGTGTTTTTGCTGCCTTTGACATAAATACGTGGAGCTAGGGTGGTGGCTACAGTCAACATATCATTGGAAACAAAACAGTAGCAGATGTAGCTGTATCCGACGAGCGGGTGTTACCATGTAGAAGAGCTATACAGCTCCTTAAGTCAGAGGAAGACTTTAACGCTCAACGAGCAACTTCAGGTTCAATGAACCTGACTTAGAGAGTCAAATAGCTCAGAGAGCTCAAGGTTTAGTTCAGAGAACCCGACTCAAAGAGTCAACAAGCTCAGAGAGCTTACGGTACCTGGACCAGGGGGCCGAACGATTCAGAGAATCACAGCACAGAGTGCACTAGGAGTGGTTGCCTTAACAAGGCGTTGCCAAACTCCTTGGACGATCGCAAGATGCCTCAGAGAGGCACGTGTCTTTTGGATCAAAATGGGAACTGAACTTTATTTCTTCTTCTAACCTAAAAGAACACCTTAGAGCAACGTAATTGACCTACTCGCTAATGTCCTAAATAAAACCTCTCAAAAGATCTCGTAATCAATGGTTGACAGACATGAATATTCAACAATTGATACTGTGTTCATATTACTTTAAAGGGGATCCCATCCCTTGTGTGCACCACACCTATTGTCGACTACCAGTCGACGTGTAACCCCGTTATACCTCCCCCACCAGACTGAAGTTGCCACAAAACGTCAATCGAATTCTTTCCTCAAAGA
The DNA here is from genome assembly GCA_947650285.1 of Hyaloperonospora brassicae. Classification (NCBI taxonomy): domain Eukaryota; phylum Oomycota; class Peronosporomycetes; order Peronosporales; family Peronosporaceae; genus Hyaloperonospora; species Hyaloperonospora brassicae. Next base: position 8,218 of record CANTFL010000654.1, read on the forward strand.
GGACGGTGTGTGTGCGCTTCAGCCTCACATTTCTCAAACACGAAATACCATGGCATCGCCACCCGACGAGTCCTCGACTCTTTCTTCTCACCTAGGCGTTATTGTTGAGGTGGGCTATGGTAGCGACACCGATATCCATGGTGAAGAGAGGACAATGTCCGACTCACCAGTGCAAGGGGCACCGCCTCATACTGCACCGAATCCATTTGCCGAGCGTGGCGGAGACAACGCACCACCGTCGCCGCATCAGACACCCATCGTGAGCGATGCAATCATCACCAATCCGCTTGATGAGCAACAACAGTTGGCTATCCAACGAAAGGAGAGCGCTCAGCGCCGTATGCAGCTTGCTGCAACCCTTGAGGGTCGCCGTGTTTATCTGTTCACCCCACTCAGTGTGGAAGAGCGTATACGCCAAACGTCAGGTCGTTCTTTGGAAACGTGGGTCATTGGCGCTGAGCCAAAATCTTCCGATGAGGTGGCGAGTCGACAGGTACTTATCGAGAGGTACCTGGAAGCTTACTTGACGACTCAGAGTCAACACAAGTTGCGACTTGACACGCAAGCACGGGGTGCACCGGTTCCACCGATGAAGGGTATACGCATCCTCCTATTCGCAGGCGAATCTCAGGAAGAAAAAGACAACGCGTTTGTTCGATGAATGCATCGGAAACGACACCTCAGAATCTTGTTAGATCTCAGAGCAAGGGCCGATGTGGCAGACGTTCGTCTATAACGAAAGATTCGGTATAATTACGCCAAGCTTAAGGCCAGAGGCCAGTTTCAAACTCGCACACGCTATGCTCCAGCTGTGCCGGTCGATGTGGGTGTTGGCCAAGCGGTACCCAACAACCCACCTTCCTCCACCACTATTTGTCAGAAGCGCTCTCGGTCGAGGGAGGACCCTTGCCACGATGTTAAAAAAAATCCGAGGCGAATGGGCAATCCTGTCGAAGGGGTATCTCAAACTTCCATGAGTTTTCCGACTCCGGGTACCCTCGTAACTTCACTAGATACTGGCATTGACCTTGCCGACGACGTCGTTTCAGGAGTCGCTCCACATGGAACTGGCGGTTCTCTTGCTCATCGAGCAGCGTCGGAGGTGGTCGGTATACCAAATTTGGAGCATGAGAAGGTGATTCTCGAGCTGAATGGTCTCCTTGAGACATTGGGTAAGACCTGTAGTGCGCTCAACGCGATGCGAGCCCGTGTTCAGGCGTTGGAGTTAGGCCAAGCTTGGATAAAGGCTCATCTTGACATCCTGATATGAATTCAGCCACCGATGGCAAGGCCAACTTACGCGGCACAAGCGCCTCTAAGTTCACGTGGGACGGATCTCGATACGGCTTCAGCAAGCCAACGTAGAACACAGGGTGCGTGCGCGGTTTGCGCGGAAGGTTGAGCGTATACGCAAGTCCCTTCTTGGAGACGACCGTGAATGGTCCAATGAAGCGCGAACGCATCTTTGTCTTGAAGAAAGAGGACAATACATTTGTAGGTAAGTTTGTAGCATTGAGTAGAATTTGGTCTCCGACCTCGTAACGTTCAATACAACCTCTGCCTTTAGCATCAGCTTGTTCCTTCTGATTATATTGACTATCAGCCAGTGCGTCACGCACATGTCGAAAGACATTCAATCGCGTTGCGAGAAACTCTCATACCTGTTTTTGAACATAAACAGGGCTGATATCAGCAAGCCTGTGGCAACTCCTTCCTCACCGATCCCTGAACCACGCAGTGGTAGCGTTAACGGAACGCGAGGGTGTGTGAGACCATTCACAAAGAACGGTGTATAGCCTAAGGATGCATGCACGTCGTTATTCAACGCAAACTCAACGACAGGGAGCATCGGGCTCCAACGTTTTGGCGTTACAGCGCAAACACTGTGCAAGATGTCACCGATGATGCGATTCACTCGCTCGGTTTGACCATCAGTCTGCGGATGATCCGCTGTGGACATGTCCAAACGTGTGCCGAGCACCTTGAAGACGGACTTCTACAACTTCCCAGTGAAGCGATGATCTCAATTAGAGATAATTGCCACATGCAAGCCGTGTTGTCAAACCACGCGACCAATAAATAGCGTAGCTGTAACTTCACCATCAATGGTATCCGTCACCGCCGCTAAGTGATCCATCTTGCTCAAACGATCAACAAAGAGTACAATACCCATATCGCCATACGAATCCTTCGGTAAACCGACCAGGAAATCCATACCGATGAACTCCCAACACACCTTGGGTATAAGCAAACTAGCCAGCGGTGCGGCCGCGTGAGATGAGGGTTTCACCCGTTGACACGTTTACACGTACGCACATATGTGCTCCCACATATAGTTTGAACCACCAACATCATTGACTAACTGGTCCATAGGTCTTCTCACGACCGAGGTGAACACTCAACGTAGTATCCTGTGCCTCATTCAGGATCCGATACTTCAATTCCTCATCATGAGGAACAACGATGCGAAGGGTATCCTCCACATCCGTGCTATAGCACAACAGGACCTGATCTATCGAATATCGGTGCAGCCTTGCACGTAATCGTGCCGACAATTCTATGTCTGAGTCCTTAAACTCCTCGCTCACAATAGCACGTAGCAGAGCTACACAGTATTCATCCTTGGCATGAGCCGTACGGATTAGGTCAGTGAAAGACGACGACAGAGTCGTAACATGAGCAAGCTCATAGTCAGGCCTGCGTGACAACGCATTAGCCAAAGCATTCTGCTTGCCCCGGCTTATACTTCTCCTCAACGTTGTATTCGGCAAAGAAGGAAAGACAACGAGCTATTCTCCGAGAGAGGTGAGGTGACGGGGTCGCAGTGCGTAGTGACGCATGATCCGTATCGATCACAAACGGCTTTGATCCAAGCAGATGATTTCTGAACTTGACTAGAGTATACTTCATTGCAAGTAGCTCTTTGTCATGAACAGGATAGTTCTTCTAAGCAGCTTTTAGATGTCGGGACATAAACTCAATGACACGTTCCCGTCTATCAATATCTGTTTGTAACAGAGCACTGCCGATGGAAAAGTCAGATGCGTCACAAACGACACTGAAAAGTCGATCAGGATCAGGCAAAGCCAAGATTGGTGCTTGAAGGAGACTCTCTTCTACTGCTTGAAAAGTATCATGCTCGGTGCTAGTCCAGAGCCATTCCACATCCTTTTTAAGGAGATTCGATAATGTCCGAGCCATATCTGCGTGATTCGCACTATACTTGTGTAATTAAATTGGCAAGGCCAAGCCACTTACGTAAGTCCTTTGGTTCTTCGGAACCGGCCAATCAACTATGGCTTTTACCTCAGCAGTATCCGCTCTTAAGACTCGCTTCCCAATAAAGAAAACTGAAAAGGGAATCTCTTCTGCACCAAAGATGCACTTAAACGCGTTGGCGTAAAGCTTATTCGTGCGCATGCAATCGAGCACCGCTCGTAAATGGTAGATATGATTATCCACATCCGAATAACCGTTCATTGCACCACTATGGACAAAGATTTCGTCAAAGTACGTCTGTGCATAACCTTGGTGAGGTCTAAACAATTGTGTCACAAGACGATGAATGTAGACGGGGCATTTGATAACCCTTGCGGCATAACAAGTTACTCCCAGAGCATACCGCTCGGATTGCTGACCGCTGTCAGCGGAATATTGCTCTCTCGAATGAGAAACTGGTAATAGCAATAGACTAAGTCGAGCGCACTGTACATTGTACATCCCACCATATTGTTCTGAAGAACATCCTTCCTCGAAATTGATGTCTGAGCCGGGATGTTGGCTGCATTAAGCTTATTGTATGCATGAACAATGCGCCACTTACCATTGGGCTATTTGACACAGAAGGTCGGTGCGGAATGGGGAGATTTGCTCTCACGTACCATTCCTGTCGCGTGCTTTGCACGAATGAAGTCGTCTATGACGTCACACTGTTCCTTAGGTAAAGACCACTGCCGTGTTACTCAGTATATAGTTCAAGGGACCAAGTCAATTTCATGACGTACACCTCTATCAAGAGGCAAGACGAGCGGTGGGTTGTGACGCACTACGTCCTGAAACTCCTTTACCAAAGTATCTAACAGATCAAGAGGATCCTTAAGGATCGAATATCCACTACGGGCATCCAGTGCCACCCTTGTGTCCTCAAGGACAGACTCGTACAATAACGAGGATGAGCTCAGCTCAATATCAGGCCTAATGACCACGAACTCGGATAATTCTCCTGCCTACAAGGCTTGGCTATATTCGCCGCCGGACATTTCGTCTAGTTCAAAGAGAGTATACAAAGATAAAGGGGCTCAAAACTAATGTTGCCAACAACATGGCCAGCCACTCCATTGACAAGTGTATGTAGTGTATTACTATAATCACTTCTTAAATTCCTAGACTTTAAGCGATTAGCAGTTGCCACCCGACGCCGGGATTATTTCCTCAAAGAAACCTTACGCCTCCTAGAGGCCGGGACAGTAGGGTCTCCGTGATTGCTGTTTGTCTTAGCACGCTCTATACGAGAGCTCATGTCTTGAACGACATCTGGTGAAGATTTACGTAACTCGAACACTTCAGCCAGTGGATTTACACGTACCACTTCACGTACAGCATCCGGGACTAGCCCTGAACACCCTGTATTATCGCCAGCAATGTCATTACTGACATTCAGTAGGGTGCCATCTCGGCCGCCCTCACTCGGTGAAATTTGACGTGCCACCCCACTCACATCAAAGGAATTATTTTCTTGACGTCTCGGCCCTAGTCCAACCATCCCTGCAGCATGCAGTGACTCAGTATCAGAACGAGTATCACTCAATGGAGTACAACCCTCTTCACATACGGTGAAAGAGCTCCGCTCCATATCGATGTCATTGACATTGGAGTTAATTAACTCTGACATACCAATGTCCATCACATTGACATCTTCCGTCAATGGCTTGCGCCAGTAGCGCTTTTGTTGCCTAGCAAAGGTGGGTTCATGACTCTCCAAAGCTTCTCTAGAAACATTGCGCGTTGTGCCCAAGGTCTTAGACCTCCAACCAATCCATGGCTCATGACGTTCAAGACAAGCAATACCTAAGATGAGATCATATCTTACATTCAAATCGAGTTCAAAGCAGTGTTCAATGATGTCAAAGTCCAAAAACTTAACACTTAAGTTCAACGGAACTTTAGGCACCGTGACGCGACTATCAGTCGCTAAACGAACGGTGATCGAATCACCTTCATGCGCTTTGAGCGCTTCATCGTATCGCTGACTCCTCTCAAGGGAACGATGTCGAGCATAATTGCATGATGCTCCGGAGTCGATTAGGATCGACCAATGCTTCTCGAAGCCTTTAACTTTCGCCTCGGCGACTAATAAGCTGGGCTTGTATTCACGCTCTGTGCTAGCTGGCACAGAGCTCGGTGGGGCTAAGCCCTGTTTCACTCTACCTCGTAGAGAAGTAACGGAACTCAGTTTTACCCCAGTAGTACCCCCGCGCCTGCTGGGTGTCGACATATCCCTTTGCCATACCAGACTTCTGGTCGCGGCCGGGGTTTCGACCCATAGAAGTCGGTCGTTGCTTGCGCAAAGGATAAGTGGGGCGCATGTGTTTAGTGCTTCCGCACATGTAAAAGCGTATTACTTCCTGTTGTTGCTCCGCAACCTGAAGCTCAGCTTTACCACCATCTTTAGCATGGCTGATATCCATCGGTTCAGGCTTACAGTAAGCCGAGGTGTTGAGTGAGGTTGCCCTCGCAAAGCTTGGGTTGTACCCATTCCAACCAAGTCCGGCCGACTTAAGGTTGTGGTCAGCATTTTGAGCGATGCTCAACGCCTCTTCAAAAGTAGAGGGATGGAACCGAAACACCTCGGTCCTGGAAACACCCCTGGAAGACCTTCCATGAAGACAGTCACACAGACTGTCTCAGGGAGACGGTTAGACTGCGTAGCAGCCATCAGAGATCACAACTCTTGGACATAGTCCGTTAGCTCATTATTACCCTGACGGGTAAACAAGAAGCGTGAGCGCACGCGATAAGCCTGGTCAGGCGGCGAGAAAACTCACAATAGGTCTAACTTTAGCGAATTCCATGTGGGAAACGCCAAGTCGGTAGACGTGTTGCACGTCTGATTCCACTCTCTTGCTCTTCCATCATTCTTTGACATAGCAGCGAGACCCGATGGTGCTTAAGTGAGATAAATCCAGAGCTCATGGCCATCTCAATCTATCGGATCCAGAGGGTAAGATTCCCCCTCCTTCCCGGAGTAATGTTTAACTTCCAGCCGAAGGGGACAAGGCTTAGCCTTTTCATCTGGCATCACCACGTAGCGTGTCGGCATAGCCGACGCTACTTGGTTTTGAACCTGCCCTAACAGGGCTGTTATACACTGCATGAATGTCTCGACTCGTGCATTTACCATATCGGGACCTTGTGCAGCTAGAAACTCCACACACTCAGGGCCTACGGTCGCGGTAAGATTATCAAGCGCGACCTTCTGGGCCTCAGTGAGGGGTGTGGATTGCTCCATCCTCACAGAGGATCAGTCGTTACCGACTCAGGCGTAGATTGACTACGATTGCCACCAAGTGTAGCGGAGCTATACAGCTCCTTAAGTCAGAGGAAGACTTTAACGCTCAACGAGCAACTTCAGGTTCTACGAACCTGACTTAGAGAGTCAAACAGCTCAGAGAGCTCAAGGTTTAGTTCAGAGAACCCGACTCAAAGAGTCAACAAGCTCAGAGAGCCTACGGTACCTGGACCAGGGGGCCGAACGATTCAGAGAATCACAGCACAGAGTGCACTAGGAGTGGTTGCCTTAACAAGGCGTTGCCAAACTCCTTGGACGATCGCAAGATGCCTCAGAGAGGCACGTGTCTTTTGGATCAAAATGGGAACTGAACTTTATTTCTTCTTCTAACCTAAAAGAACACCTTAGAGCAACGTAATTGACCTACTCGCTAATGTCCTAAATAAAACCTCTCAAAAGATCTCGTAATCAATGGTTGACAGACATGAATATTCAACAATTGATACTGTGTTCATATTACTTTAAAGGGGATCCCATCCCTTGTGTGCACCACACCTATTGTCGACTACCAGTCGACGTGTAACCCCGTTACATACCAAGTGAGCTCCCAGTGACGAATGATACCGATGAGCGACAAATATTCGATACTCTCGCTGATGTTTTGAGCAATCCAGTCAACTATGTTCGTCCAAGACTTAAGATCTTATCGTATCTCGTAGGAGTAACTATGCCCATGGGTAAGCGATTGGTCGACTTCATACGGTCGTGCAAGCAAAGTCGAAGGAGCTATGCATGATTCCAACCAGACATGCTCACGGCTTCGCAACGTCAGCCTGGTCTGCTAATCATGACACTTGCACGCTTCAGGTCGCCGAATGGGCGATCTAAAATTTTAGTGTGAGTGTAGGTAGTGGTTGCAAAACACCGACACCGTATGCCGCCAGTAGCATCACTATTGTCGGATCGGGTTTCCCTCTCGTCTTGTTGGCTGCAAGTTCGCTCGTTTCCCTATCTTTTGTCTCATGTGAGGACTTCGTCTCTAATTCTCGAAGTGTATACTTTGTAAAACGCGAACATTCGCCTAATTCAGTGCATTTCTGTACCCATCTCTCGCAGGCTCCTAAACAAGCCGGCCGGCACCCGATATCTTCAAAGCTTATAAAAGACGACCCGACAATAGCGCGACACTACAACATCACAATAGTTCAACACCACAACAGTTCAACATCACAACAGTTCAACATCCCAACAGTTCAACATCACAACAAAGAGACAGCTGACCACTAGAAGCCACACACACAGCACAGGCACTTTACACTGCCGCAATCACCGCACTCGTTTATCGCCTTATTCCAACAGTGTACGCGATCCAATGGCGCAGCGCTCTCCATCAATCGCACGAAACTCTATTGCAAGCCCATAGTGTGTGTGTTTTCAAATAAACACACATCCGGTACGTGTGATCGATCGTGCGCACGGGTCAAAATGAGAGCAAAAAGCTGCGGGAGGTCAACGAAAAGGGGCAAAGCTGTCCGAGGGTCGCTATGGTCAAACGGGAAGCTTTAACGGTGACGCAAAGTCCGGATCGACCATGTCGCTGCTTGTGTTGCAGCCAAACGTGCCGCGTGAGGCGTCTCGTCGGCTGGCAAAAAGAAACAACAGGACGGCTATGCACGTTGCCCTTGCGCTTCTTCTACGGGTCTTGGCGCGTACACAATCATGCACGTTGTCTTGCCCTTGCTAAGAATGTGTTGCTCAATAGTCAGAGTGCTCCTTGCTCTCAAGTGATGTGTTGGGCGCAAGTGCACGAGCACGAACACGTCGTTTCCTTCCGTCGTGTCGTACTCCTCTCCTGCGCAGGTGTTGTGGTGCAGTGGTATATCTGCTCGTTTCAAGGAGACGTACACCAGGCAGCAATCGGACGACCAGCTCCGATCGCTTCCTCGGTTCCTTCCTGCCTTCCTGCCTACCTGCCTTCCTGTCTTCCTCTCCTTCTTGTCCACGACCGTCTTCCTTTGTCAGTTCGGACTTCCCCCTCCTTCCCCACAAGCGGGACTTGGACATATCCATCCATACCTTCCGAGTTCCTCGCTCTCCTCTTCACTGAACGTCATGGTTCATTCACTCGTGCTCCAGGCTGCGGCCTTAGTGTCATCAGCTCTGCTGGCCTCAGTCGCCGCGAAGTCGGGGTTCAAGGGCCTCGAGACCGTCTCCCTCACGCACCCGTCCAACTCGAGTGCACGAATCACGCTCTTTGGCGCGCACGTGATCTCGTTTCGCACGACGTACGACCCGCTTCGCGACGTGCTGTTCATGTCCAAGAAGTCCAACATGGACGGCGTGAAGCCCATTCGCGGCGGCATTCCCGTGGTGTTTCCCAACTTTGCCAGCCCCGTGGGCTTTGACGCCCCTGGGCACGGCGTGGCCCGAATCTCCATGTGGACCGTCGTGAGCGTTGAGGTAGCGACGGACATTCGCAAGGAAAGTGTCGCGACGTTCCGACTCGAGGCGAACGACGTCACGCGGAAGATGTGGCCGTTTGACTTTGTGCTCGAGTACGAAGTCAAGCTCTGGACCACGTGGCTCGAGACGACGCTGACCGTGCACAACGTGAACCCCATTGCCATTGAGTTCCAAGCCCTCTTCCACAACTACATCCACGTCAACAACATCGTGAAAGACGGCTTGCAAATCTCGGGCTTACAGGGCGTCGACTACTTTGACAAGATGACCAAAACGAACCACACGGAGACGCGCGAGAGCTTTGGCATCTCGTCGATGGTCGACAGCATCTACAAGAACGTCCAGAGCGACATCATTGCTCATATCCCGGGCGGCAGCTTTGACCAGCTCGTGACGGTCCGGAAGACGGGCTCCGTGGTGCGTGAAGGACAGGAGCCCATCTACACGCCGACGGACTGCGTCATTTGGAACCCCTGGATCGAACGTGCGGCCAACATGACGGACTTTGAGGACGACGAGTACCTGTACATGATTGCGATCGAGCCGGGCAAAGTGATTGAGCAGCAAGTGCTCGAGCCGGGCACGAGCTACAAGCTGAACCAGTTGATCATGGTTTCCAAGGGCGTGTAAGTGGCTGGAATAGTGGCTGCAGTGCCTGTTGCAGTGTATCGACTGCCCCACGTGGTTGCTGCGTGGGCCCCTTTGCATGAGCACTGCGATGCGACACACACTCGAGTTGAAACCACTTCGATGTTTGCTGCACGTTTCTACTTAGTGTACTTCGCGCAGAAAAACGTCAACACGTCAACACGTCTACACGTCTACATTTCTTACGCTCTTTCCATCTCGTTCTTGTGCGTGAAGTCTAAGCATACCGCGACCTCACGTGGAAGTTGTTTCGCGCAATCTCAAGACAGCGTTTCAAAACAAACAGCTTTGGCCCATACTATCTGCGCTTGACTGACTTTGACGGAGCACCTCGAAGCTTGGTCGTGTGGGAGGTGACGACAAACACGTCAGCTTCAACCACGGTTTGAAAGGTATAGGTTGATATTGATGTGCCGAACAGTGGCACACTCGTATACGAAAGTGGACTTGGAGAAGTCAACACGAGACATCAGCCATCATGACGAGGCGAGGTGCAATCATAGTGATGATGCAATGTATGGTCATTATGAAGAGGCGAGACATCGCGCTTGCTCAAGATTGCTAAGGACGGTCAGGACGTGGCAACGGGACCAAGGACAGTGACCATGTGATGCATGTATAAAAATAGGTAGCTTGTTTTAGGGAGCCGCTATCCACCACTCACTTTTCGCTCACCACCACTCACCCATATTTTATCAAGGATCTGCATACTTCTGCCGCGCTGTGGTTGCCTAAATGTGAAATGATAGAAAGAATATTAACTAAACGCAAATTTTACGCGAAAATGAATCCTCGACAAAAAGGTGCGCGTGCTCTTCAATTTCAGCCATTCAAGTCGTGGCCAGAGATCTCCATCTACGTTTGGCCAAAGAGTACATCTGTCTCCGCCTCCTACTCCATGACGATTGAACCGGTGTTCTTGGACGACGAGAAGAATCTGCTCTACGATCTCTACGCGAGATTCGACGAGACCCCCCGAGTCCGGTATCGACAAGTCGATCATCTCGTACAGGCAGACATAAGAGTACGCCACCGTGATGTTGTAAAAAAGTAGTGATGCACTTGTTGCAAAGGGGTAAAAGTAAAAGTGAAATGTATTGTGTGTTAAAACTATCTTCTTCGACACTACGATATGTATGACCAGAAACAGACACTTCAACTTGACCATGTCAAGTTGCAATTGGTGTCCGTCTCTCCCCGTCCCATGTGACATCCTGTCACATGACGTCCGTCTCTCTTCGTCCCATGTGTTGTCCTGTCACATGACGACCGTCTCTCCAGTCCCATCTGTCATTATGACACATTATAAACCAATCAGGTGAGGTCGGGCTTACCTGTACCAGGTCTTGCACTTGACCTGCAACACCTTCTTGACTTGTCGGAAAGAGTATATTTTAACACTCCTCCCCGACGTCATCCTGAATGGTCTTCAGCTTGAACATCCCGCGCAAGCTTACAATTCTCGGCGCTGGCAGTGCCTTCGTCAATAGGTCTGCAATCATGTCTTCAGACTTGACATAACTTGGCTTGACTATCTTGGCTTGTGCGTAGTGGCAGATGAACTAAAACAAATGTCAACGAGCTTTGCGCTTGACGTACTCTTCTCGCTGTCCAATGGTTTTATCGCGGCTTGGTTGTCCATCCACATTGGCATGGGTTTGACGGCCTTCATGCCCAATTCACCGAATAGTTCCCTCATTCCCAGTATCTCGCGTCCTTCATGCGATTCCGCAATGAACTCAGCTTCGATGGTGCTTAAAGAGACACCAGTCTGCTTCTTGCAAGCCCATGAAACCACTGCTTCATCGATCGTCAACACATATCCTGAGACAGACTTTCGGTCCGACTTGGCGGCTGCAAAATCCGCGCCGCTCCAGCACTCGATCTTGATCGGGTCCATTTGTTTGCTTAAGCTATTAATGAACAACTTCAATGTCTTCGTTCCCTTCAAATACCTTGCAATGCGCTTGGCCATCTTCCAGTTCTTCACACTTGGTTTGTGTGTCTGCCGTGTCGCGCGATGTACCGCAAAGCTGATGTCCGGTCGTGTGCAGCGCGCAATCCAAAGCAGACCCCCGACGAGTGACTGGAATGCCTTGACACTCGCATGTCCGACTTCAACTGCCGTAGCCAATATATCCGTAGATTCAGGGTCCACTTCATTGCAGTCGTCGTTGATAGGGGCTCGCACACTATTCGCCGACTCTAGGCCATGGTCCTTTAGCAGCACGTCTATCATCACCTCTTGATCCAGCATGTACCCGCACTTGTCATCCAGTATAATCCTTAAACCCAGGAATTTGTTGACGACTCCAAGGTCCTTGATCTCGAGGGACACCATGCTTTTAAAAACTGTTTCACGGCTTCGCTTGAAGTTCCTGTGACCAAAAGGTCGTCCACGTAAACCCCAACAATCGTGATGGCGTCATCGATCTTCTTGACGTATAGGCACATGTCCGTTGTGCATTGGCTGAAACCGAGCTCAACAAAATTCGAGTGCAACAATTGACTCCACAGTCGTCCAGCTTGCTTTAAACCGTATAAAGATTTCTTTAAAAGCAAGGCTAGGTGTTTCGGGTGATTGACTCCGTGTTCATCCAAAATGTCTTTGCTCACTTGCATCCCGCTTGGCACGTTCATGTAAATGTCGAGGTCCTTTTTTTCTGCCTTGACATAGGCGTTGGGAACGTCACCGTGGCGCGCTGGTACGTTTGATCGACGTGACAGCACCAAAATGACTTTGACGGTGCCAAGCTCCATGACAGCAGCGAAAGTCAGTGTGTAGTCGATTCCAAATAGTTGCTCGTTTCCACAAACCACCAGCCTAGCCTTGTACAGCTCAACTTTTCCATCGGAGTTGGTTTTTGTCTCAAACACGCACTTGTTGTACAGGACGTGCGACTTTTCGGGTGTTACCACTACTGTCCATACTCCATTTGACTCCAATGCAGTCAGTTCTTTGGTCATCGCCACGTGCCACTTGTCCTTTGACGGACTCCGCACAGCCTCACCATAGTTCCTTGGGTCTGGCTCGCTTACGATGTTGACAGTGTCTTGAACTTTAGTGCCCTTGCTTTCATCATCATCATTCGGGTCACCCATGTTCTTGCTGACGGACCTTGTCACATGTCGGTCACGTGTCCATCTGGTCGAACGAGTCTTTGCTGGAAGTTTGTCGTGATCATCTTGAGACTCCTCCTGACCTTCAGCATTATCGGGGTCTTCTATTGGGCTGCCGTCTTGTATGATGTTCAGGATCTCAATGTTTTGTACATATTGCGTGACCACGACGACTTGATCCTTTGGCAAGTAGACGCGATATCCCTTCGTCTCATCGTTCTTTCCGATAAAGATCGCCGCCTTTCCACGTACACCCAGCGATTTGTTGTCCGTGTGCAAGTGAGCTGTGCACGTCGAACCAAATACCACGATGCCACTGAGATCGGGTTTCTTCATGGTAAGAATTTCGATCGGTGAGACTCCACCGTCGTTCGCTTTAGTCGGACTTCAGTTGAGTATGTTATTTGCATACTCAGCTGCATCGCCCCAAAACTTCAAAGGTAGTCCGCTCGCAAACACCATGCTTCGCACCATGTTCATAATCTTGCGATGCACCCTTTCGGCTTTGCCATTGCTGGCCTGGTTATTACGCTCGCTAATCTGGCGAGCGACACCAGTGTCTTTGCAGAATACATTTAGAGGTTTGTATTCGCCCTTGCCGTCCGTGCGCATAATGTGGATCCGGCAATTGAAGCGTCGCTCAACAACGACAAATAATGCTTGAAATTCATCGCTGCATCATCCTTGGTTTTCGCCAAGAATACCCGGCAGTAGTTAGACCGATGATCAACAAAGTTGATTGGGTACCTGTTCCCGATCCGATCGCGAGGATCATTGGGACCTTTGAGATCAGAACAGATGACTCCTCCTATCACGTCGATTGGAAAACTCGTCCCACTGTCCTTGCGAGATTGTCGGTTCTTTGTCTGCTTGCCTTGTGCGCAGGCCAAACAGTTAGCACGATTAGTGTCGGTCAGTTTGATACCTGAAGCGGGGTCACGGGCCATCTTGATAATAGTGTCGTAACAGAGGTGACCTAATTGCCGATGGAACCGTAGCAAGCTTCCATGTTGAACGTTTATCTTATGTCCATGTTCATCACCATTCAAGATCGCCATGACCGCCTCCAGTGGTGAGCCATAAACACAAAAATTGTTGGGCGAAATGTCATCGTAAACCTTCACAATCAACACATCGTTTATGCGATCGACATCCATGATGGGTGCTCCACCAGGATGAGAACCCAAAACACGCCTCCCTTCACGACATTCAAGCACGCATCCCTTCTTTTCCAACTTGCCGAAGGAAATGATGTTAAGCCCCAAATTTAAAGCGTATTGGACATCGAGAAGTCGGATGATCCTAGTCAACTCAAGTGCTTTGACCCGGATCATTGCACTACCTTGTTTCGTGATCCGAAGAGGTCCTCCATCAGACTCCGCGGTGAAACATTCGTGGATGAAATCAACCACATCTTCCAGTAGGCTCAAGTCATTAACCAAATGACGGCCTGACCCACTGTCCAGCACCCCAGTTAGCCTCAGCTTGAGTCTATTCGTCGTCTGCATCTTGGACTGTGAGGACGAAATCCGCATGTTGAATTCCTTCGATCTCTTAGTGCAGGATGCTTTGAGGTGTCCTGTGTTTCTGCAAAGGTAGCACCTTCTTTGACCTTGGTCTTCGCGCCATTTTTGACCGGTCCAACCTTCGTGACGTTCTTGGTAGGCTCAACAACGTTCACCACATCACGACCGAACTGCTTGACACATATGTATATCTCCGTCGAGCGTGCGAACTGTGCCAGCTCTTCAGCTTGTCGCAAGTAGTTCACCCTGTGCAAATCCAAATGAGATAGCATCGTCGTGCGCATTGTCGGGTCAGCGTAGTGAACAATGTTGTCCAAAACTAGATTTTTCGCGCCTCCGCAGGCGTCACTCACAGCAGTGAGGTACAAGAAGTGTTCCGTCCAATTTCGATGCGACGACTTCGCTGCCGTAAACAACTTCATACTCTGGGCAGGTGTTATCTTGGTGTTAAATGTCTGGAGCAACCTTTGCATTGCATGCTCCAAGGTTGGACTCTCAGACCACCAAGTCTCCACCTGCCGGCGGTAATATTTCTGCGCCGTCCCGGCTAGGTGTTGCCCGAGCACATCAACCTTGATGTCTTCAGGCCAGACGAAAGCACACGCGCGCTCAAAGAAACCAACTTGGCGTACGGACTCCTTGCCCCCACTCTAGGAAACAACTACTAAGACCATGGTAGAGTTCCTTACCGTCAAATGGGTGCAACGCCAGCTTGCGCTGACGACCGTCAGGCACACCCATGGGTACCTGACCTTGATGAAAAAACATCGTACCAGGTGCACCCGCACTTGGGTACGGTGCCGGTGGTGCGCCCTGCACCCCGGGTGCTGGTTCCGCATTCATCACATAGTCACCACGGTCCTGAGCCGGTGGATCGACTATATTCCCAGCAAAAATGGTCGGCGAGCACCAAAGTAAGTGCCCGGCGAGACATTCGGTGATCGTTTGGGGAGGAGGAGTACGCTCCAAAGCCTGGAGATTAATACCCTGCCCTGCTCCCAAGGCTGAACCAAAGATGCTTGACTCTGAAGAGTCCTTCCGCTGTCGGTCAACTTGTTCGGACTGTGAGGATTCCATCCTGCACATTCGCTCCGACAAATCACCGAGCATGACGAGCATCTTGTCTAGTGCCGCGGCCGCGGGCACTGCCGACTTTTATTCCAGCTGGTGATCAATGGTCTTATTTTGACCATCGACCACCACAGCGGGTGTGGGTCCGCGAGCCGCGCCGCCAACACGTTCCGTTGGGCTCATAACCTGTAAGAATATAGTGATGCTTTTGTTGCAAAAGGGGTAAAAGTAAAAGTGAAATGTAGACGTAAAGTGGAATGTATTGTGTGTTAAAAACTATCTTCTTCAACACTACGATATGTATGACCAGAAACAGACACTTCAACTTGACCATGTCAAGTTGCAATTAGGTGTCCGTCTCTCCCCGTCCCATGTGACATCCTGTCACATGAAGTCCGTCTCTCTTCGTCCCATGTGTTGTCCTGCCACATGACGACCGTCTCTCCAGTCCCATCTGTCATTATGACACATTATAAACCAATCAGGTGAGGTCGGGCTTACCTGTACCAGGTCTTGCACTTGACCTGCAACACCTTCTTGACTTGTCGGAAAGAGTATATTCTAACAGATGTTCCACAAGAAGTTTGAGCGTCTGCGTTTATTGAATATTTCAGGCGCACTTCGGATTCCGCCAATCTATGCAATAGTCCATGGCCTCATGATTCTCGAGCTTGATGGACTTAAAAAAATGCTGAGTGCTCGAAAGGGTACAATATAGAAATGGGCGACGAAGTCTTGTTGCGTATAATACGATTACTGGCAGCATCCGTGACGAGCAGTGAAGACAACATGTACATGAACGTGACGTATTTTGACAGCGCATTTGTGGTGACGACAGGCGGTTCAGATACTGGATGTCCGCGGGTGGTGAAGCGAATTTCTGTGACGAACGACTTTAACAAGTCCCTATTGGACCCTTGGCTTTGGGACGAAATATCCTTTCCCGGGATTAATGAATCAAACTGTTCGCGATGTGTTGTGAGTGAGCATGAACTTGTCTGTCAGCTACGTGCTCCTGTTAAGAGAACTTGTTGCTGTTTTGTTGTTGTTCTGCTCGGTCGAATGTATAGAAAAAACTATGGCTGTATATAACTAGGAATTCGTAATGAGCATTTCTTGTGTAAAGTACCGGAGATTCCTTGACAGCTCGAACAAATGTTTCACAGGCGGCAAGTGTGTCGCCAAATCGTCAAAACATTGCTCTGGAAGTCAGTGACGCATTTCAACATGATGTCGTCACAGTAAATGAGCTGCTGCGTATGGATCTATTGTCACTGTGAAAGACGCTCTTGCCATGGTCTTATCGTAATCGACGTACGTCATTTGCATAACATTATGCTTTGTGTCGGATGACGTCTCTACGCTCACGTATAGCCTTAAGGTTGTCACACGCTCAAAAAAAGTTGCAGTGACTGACGCTTCTTGCACTTCCGCGCGGCAAGATCCGCAAGCATCGAGATGTATATTGCAATTACACCTTTGGATGGGTCTGCTGGCACAGCTTATACAACGTCCGGATAATGAAGCACGGATATCTAAGTGACGTTGTTTTTAAACACTGCAGTCACGGACGTCGATGCTTTGAAATATATGCACGGGATAAGATCAACTGACGTGATTATCAATAGATTTGTTCGCTTCCTCACTTATTACTGCTTAGTGGCACACAAAGATCTTGCCTTATACATTCTGGCATCTCTCGAAAGCTTCGCAGTCCGCATAGTCGTTGACGTACCTGTTACTACATGAAAAGCACACCATATATATGGTTACAAAACTACATACGTGAGTCACTGACTAACGCTACCCTTCAATAAAGTACTTCGGTGGGGTATAATGTCGCTGTTATATATATATATATATATATATGTATATATATATATATATCATGTGACGAGCTAGAATGAACAAGTGTTGTACAGATTGTTGTTAAAGAAGCATTATGCGTTGTGGATCGTCAAGTTTCTGACCACCGCCACTACTTTGATTCCGCTCCAAGTCGACGCCTTAACTTCACTTAAGCTCGTACACACTAACAGACGTCACATTTCCTTCTGACAAAATGAGCGTCTATTCAGCCGTATGAAGTCATGAACATCACTGCTTTTTGATATTATCTGTAAAAAAATTGACTATTCTTAAGTTCTACCATGTCAAGGTGGTACTCATATACGTTTGGTGGATATATATTGTAAGTGCTTCCAATTGTCCTCGGCACCGGTATCATTTGATATTACCAATGCAGTCCTTGAAGAAGTTGGTAGAGGTTGATGGCATCTTCTTCTATTGTGTACTTCTTCTCCGAAGTTGCCGCATTGACGTACCGGCCGCAATGAATTCTTCACAAGTTTAAACTTCGATGAATGGAGATGAGTAGATCTTAACGATTGATGTAGAAACGATTGATGACCAAGAGCACCAACAGGACTCCCGCGATCATGCTGGATAAATGGATTGAAGACCTCCGTATCAGGTAGCAAATCGAGTTGGTCAAATATCACTCGCTGCTTGTACGAGGCTCCCTCTTCATATTCTTCTTGAATGCGCTTTATATTTCTTACAAATGAACTGGGTGCTTCAGGTTTTGCTTCTTTTTGAGGAGTCTGTACCAACCACCAGTGTGAAACAAGATCTCCGAGGCAAAGAACCATTGGCGGTATAGATGGTATTTCTGCTGCTACTTGTGCTGCTTCTACTCGAAACTTGTGCCTTCAAGGCACTTCAAGGTAAAAATTTACATACCATAACATTCCACATCTTTATTCGCGTCGTTTTCCATAGATATATTAAGTAGCAGTTTATAATCTTTAAACGCAATATTTGAGGATGCAGCAGAGACCTTGCCAGTCACAGCAGATAATACCAATTCGTAGCCGAGACTTGTTAACGCCCGTTCTCGATCTGTTTGCAGCCTAACATGTGCAGGTTTATTATCACAAGCAATCTGGCAATCACTTTCCACCGTCAACAAATCCCCCGTAGACACAATTATCCATGAATCATATGCTGCATGCGCGCTTTCAACGCGCGAAGTTCTCGTATGGCCATAAATGCAGCGTATTACATGTAAACGGTGCTACGAACCGGTCCTTATACAGCAGCCAAGTCTCTTTATGATAAATCACGACATGGCTAATAAAAATTCTTTTATCCTAGTCAATGAGTTGGCAGAGGACTCTGTTATCGAAAACGTGTACTAATCACGTAAGGGTTTATCCTAAAATGAGACAGGATTGTGTTCACTTCTGTTGTTATGCATGAAGTGGTTCATGACGCTGAATATGACGTCATGCATGGTTCAAAGATTGTTATGAGGATCTGTTGCCTTGGTAATAATACCTCTTGAAGTTTAGAACCTCCCCCTTAAGTCAAGCAGGACTCAATTAAGGGCCTTAAATCCTTCTCGGCTCATGACATGCAGTGCTCTGGTGAAACGTTCATGCTTGATGCGGCCGAGGGGTTTGGTCATTATGTCGGCGAGCATTTCGGATGTCTAGCAGTAGTGTACCGTGACACGCTTGGCTTGCACATGATCGCGGACAAAGTGAAATCGGATATTGATGTGCTTGCTTCGGGGTGAGCTGACCCTGTTCTCCATGTTTTGGATAGCAGCTTGGTTTTCAACAATGAGCGACAGAGGTTCTTCAGATGTGGTAAGTTTCAGCTCCGAGAGAAGATCCTTCACCCGAAGGCATTCACTAATGTCTGTTGCACCAGCGATATACTCAGCTTCCATTGTGGACAACGCCACGACGGAATTCTTTTTTAGAGTACCACGAGATAGGTACTCCGTTCATTGTGGACAACGCCACGACGGAATTCTTCTTAGAGTACCACGAGATAGGTACTCCGTTCATTGTGAGTAAAACACCTATTTTAGATTTCGCGTCTGGTTTATAATCGGCCCATGAAGCGTCGCTATAAATTATGAGGCGTGGTTGTGGTCGAACTAAGTAAAGTTTCTTGATGACTATTCCGTGAGTCGAGGTACCCTTAAGGTAACGCATGAGTCGTTTGACATTATAAGAAGGCTCGATTGTAGAGGCGCGCGTCACTCTACATGTAAGATTGGCGTTCGTAGTGATGTCGGGACGGGTGCATTTTGAGATCCACTGCAGTGATCCCATTGACTTTTGGTAAAGTCGCTTATTTGGAAAAAAGATCAAATTTTGATCATATAGCTGTGTTTCTCGTCCATCGGTGTTTAACGGGTTGTGCAGTAGTCTATTTTGACGTTGGCAAGGAGGGCATCAATATTGTGTTGTTGTTGCAACAAGAAGCTAGATTCGGTTGTCTCCACATTAATACCGAGGCACTTGCTAATTAGGCCCAAGTCGTTGATTTCAAATTTCTCGTGAACCTGTTCATGACAGTGTCGGACAGGGAGTTATCTTGTGCAATAACGATCACATCGTCGACATTAAGGCCAACGACTGTAGTACCGAGGGGTTCATGTTTGAAGTAGACACAAGGATCTTGGCGACTTTGTCTGAGCTCGCACTCCAGGAGAAAATTGTGAATCAATTCGTTCCATAATCGCCCGCTTTATTAAAGACTATAAAGGCTTTTCAGCCATCGGTATATGGTTCCTTCATCAGAAGATCCGTGTGGCGGCTTAACATCGATGGGGCGATCATTGTATGCACGGAAATATGCATTTCGGACGTCATTGTGACGAACCTTTCAGCCTCACTGAGCTTCAAGCGTGATTAGAAATTGCGCGCTTGCCATTTTTAGTACCGGGGAATATGTCTCGCTTAAGTCTACACCATATCGCTGAGTAAATTCTCTTGCCACAAGCCGAGCCTTTGACTTGTCAAGCTCGCCTAGTCAGTTGTAATTGATTTTGAAGACACATCTTGTTGACACCACCTTGACTCCGGGTGGGGAAACAGCTTTCTCCCATGTTCCATTCGACCATAATTGGTCGAGCTCTCGAAGGATGGCTTACTTCAGCTGTGGCCAGAATGGAGTAGCCATTGCTTCGCGGATGCTCTATGGATCTGGAACACCATTAGAGATGTAGAGTGCAGGCATAGCTGCTCCAGGGGCACTGGTGACGCCAGAAGAATAGACGTAGGTAGATCGAAGTCTTTAGTGAGTTGGTCTCCGCGATTGTGGACACCAAAGACGCGGTCAATTGGGCGCTTGGTTAGTTTTTATTCGTCAATTGGGCTAACTATGTTGTAGTTACTTTCCATGTCGATGCCAATGTCGTCGCTTGTCTGATCAACTGTTGAAGTTGGTGTAGCAGGGTGCAAATTTCGGGACTCACAATTGAAACCAGACTTGTCTTTGAGGGGCTCCGTTGAACTGGGTAGTTTTTCTGATGGCTTCTTACCCTCTACCACTGGCACGATTGTGGTGGCTTTGGCGGTGGAACCGTATAACTTGCTCTTGGCGTGGAGCTAAGTGGATTTTGTCATAATATTGAGCGTGCCGAATGTATCGACGAGGCCACCAGCAGCGGACAGGTCATTGCAGTCAACTTTTTTGATGCTGGAGCTGGTTAGATATGTTCTGGTGCTGGGAATATAGAGATTGCAGCCATTGTTGACGGCGTCGATGTCAAGAATGAACGCTTTTTCGAATCGTCTGCGAAGCGACTTTGTGACGGCATGTTGAAGTCTCACAAAGTAGCTAGCACCAAACTTGAGCAAACGGCTTCGTCGGGTACCTTTCCCGTGAGTACTTCGAGAGGTGAGCGGATATCTGAATTACCGCGGGTGGGTCGGTAATTGCGCATAGTACTGGCGTAAAGTAGAGCGTCTTCCCAGAATTTCTTCCGTATTCCAGATGATCAGAGCATTGCGTGGATTGTATTGGACAGCGTGCAATGAAATCACTTAACCTTTTCATTTTGTACGTAAGTTTACTTCTAAGTCGTCTGGTGTTCGATGCCATGGCGCTGTAAATACTGCGTGATCTTGTCACTCACAAATTCGCCACCGGGATCCGAACGAATGCATTTCACGCGGACACCAAATTGCCGTTAAAATATTGCGTGGAACTTGACGATATTGCTGCAAGCTTTACTCGATTTATTTTGTTAGAAATTACAATTATAGCCAGATGCGTAGTAGACAATGGGAGGTACGTGTTTTTTCCCTTTGCGATCGACTGGAGAGATATTAGTCTTGAGGCCTAGGCCTATGACATCCTAAATCTCATCGGTTGAGGATGATCTCGACGTGTCTTCATTTCCTTGTCGATTGCGAGTTTGCTTCGCTTCGGCACACTGCATACAAAAAGGCATTGTTCGATTTGTAGGTTCATTCCATTGGATATACCCTTGTCAGCCATACGAACGACATCCTGGTAATTAAGATGACCAAGAAGTTCATGCCACTGTTGTAGGGAGAATCTCTTAAAACGAGCAAGCTGCGCTGAAGCTTCATCAATTGTGTCCGTTTCAGCAGGTAGGGACCAAAGCCTCGATTCGAGTGGAGCACGGGCAACAATACGGCCATTTGTAGAAATGGTACAGTGAATGGAGAAATACACCACAAAATCACGATTATTAGCTTGGAAACGGAGTGTAGGTTTCGTGGCATGGCCGAAACCTAGTCCACATCCGTGAGAATGAATCTGATAACTATTCCGTTCGTAATTACCTTAAGAAGTACATTTCCTTTGCCAATGGCTTGAATTACGCTTTCGTATGCGACGCGAACCCGTAACAGACTGGTCGATGGATTAATAATGGCAGCAGCATTGTGTGTAAAGTGATGGGTATCACCGCTGTCAATTAGCCACTTCGAGGATGCAAATTTCGTTGTAGAATCTTGAGAGACAACGCATGCATACCCCTAATAAAAGCATTTGCGGAGGACGGGCTCATGAGAGGTGCCAGGTCATCACACGCTTCGGCGGCCCCGAGAAAGAAATGCCCCCAGTTGCTTCGAATTTACTGTCGATAGGAGCACCTTCAACGGCATAAGCGTCGGTACCAGGAGAAACACTTATGTCCGTTTCTGTGACAGCGTTGGCTTTCCCAGCTCGGCGTTGAGCGTCTTGAATGACGGGGCAGTCAAAAAAATTTATGTTATGTTGTCTTGCAAACACATCAGGGTTTATGCAGTCCCTTGGTTTATGGCGACTCTTGGAGTTGGTAGGTGCCAGCTACAGGATGAAGGCTGCATAGTAGCTGGTGCGGAGGCTGCAGATGCCTTAAACGTATTCGCCTTCGGTGACCCTCAGTTGACTAATTTCTGTAAGCAGAGGAATCAGAGGTAATCGAGATCTGGACCCCGGTGAAAGACTACACCTTCGGCTTATCCCTGAGAACATCATCGTGAGCCACTGCGACCTGGATATCTGCCTGAATTTTTTCTTCTTATACCACCACTCGTTATTGAAAGTACCACGGAGGTAACCATGTGTCAGATGCAGAGATTGAAATATCGCCGACCTACCTGTCGCTCGAATCCAATCAAAAGCTGCTGCGCCGTGGAGATCTCAGTTCGCACATTACTTATAAATGGCCTTGAATCGGTAATCCCAAGGCTGTCCGGCAAGTGTTTTTCCGCGAAATAGATCGTTCAGATTACATAGCTTCATAACTTAATATAACTTCTTCCACATTTCTTATCGTATAGTTCTACAATAAGCTTTAATTCTTTTTATCTCGACCTTAAAGCCGCAATCGAATCTTCGCGATTCACGATCGCCACTCATGTTACATATTTCCCTATCACCATCTCATATATCCTCCATGTATTTCTATTTACATCTGACATCCGTTTTCTTTAGCTCTCAATCTCCACCTCGTGAGATTGCGTCACCTCGTAACGAGTCGACTCACCCGATCCCTACCAAGCTCTTGCAACAACGCTCCGCAGTTCATATCGGCTTCGTCGATCCAGGTCGGATCACATGTTTTCCATTCACTGGACCAGGTGGTGTCTGTGTAATCGGCCATAAAAGGTCTTGCGCTCGGTCACACGTCCTAAAATCTTCTCTACTTCGTATTTAACTGCACTCAACTCGTTCTACCAAGTGTATTTCGGTAGAAGAGACAATTCTTAAGTAACATGATCTCCAAATTTAACTGACAAACTTTTTAAATGGACAGTCCGGGAATTATACCACTCGCTTTACGTTGGACACGTAAATGATCGGAAGCAATCGGTTCGGCATTACTGCGATCTGTAATTAAGCCGCATATTCCCTTCATAGCTCATACACCTAACATATCCCATTCCACATGTGCCAGATTGCGGGAGTATCTGTCTTTGACTCGATCCAAATAAAGATACACTTGCATTCCACACTCCATGTTTTGCAGATCTTTTCTGCATTGTGTCTATCTGCTCGGTCTCGGATTCTGATCTTAAGACGCTCATTAGCTGTCGCTTTTGCTCGCTGTTAGTGACGTTGAATGTTATATCGCATTTATCGTTGACCCAATCAATTGTAATGCTACTTCCTAGGGGTAGAGTAGTATCCAATGTCGATCTCGATCCCGACCGTGGATCGGAAAACGGAGTATTTTGGCGTACACGATCTTGTGTCGTATCGACAGTAAACGTCAGTGTCACCCCGTGCTCGTCCCAATCTATTTTATATACACCTGCGACATGCATCTTTATAGCTCGAGATATCATCTGCACCATGCGTTCTGCTGTACCATTCGCTTGAGGGCGAGGGGCCATAGTAGAACCTTTTTTTATTCGATCTTGATGAATGATCTAAAGAATCCTGACATGACCCAGGCCCCCAATAATGGCGTATCTTGTCACTTGTCCAAAATTGCAAAACACTCATTCCTCGTCACCTTCTGCGATCATTTCAGACGTTCTTGATGTACTTGCTCTCTCAATTAAATATCCCGAGAAAAGATGTACCCATATCTGTAACATTATAAATTCTTTGAAAGATCGCAGCAGATACGGTATGTGATCCATTGATATCATTTGAAATGGGTGTGTGGCTTGCATATTTTCTGGTGACCCCCCAGGAATCGAAGGTTGCCCCTGTCTATTCGTACAATCCGCACATTCAATCACATACCGTTGGACGATGTGATTCAATCCGCTCTTATGGAAATTGAAACGTATCCGCGGAAGAGTTCTTCCGATCTCTTGGTGGCCACCTTTCAATATCGTTTGGTAATGGTGCTACCGATCCTGCTGCACGATGTACGTAACACGTGGCGGGTCATCTCCGTGCGATCTTCATGTTATCAAGATGATTTGGGGCAGAAAAATAGCAAAAGTTTTCGTCCACTTCGTAGTCTATAGTTATCCGAGCACATTCATTCGCATCTTCGACGCTCAACTCGGACGCATATCATAACAGATTGTCTTCCACTTTGCGGATTTATCCTTCTCCTCTTGCGCCTGCTTGATCCGCTTGATCCAATTCTATTGTACGCCTTTCATGCGTATCACTTCGGGCTGCCTGCTCCTTCGCGACACTGATCTAATAATCGTTGTCATGTTCACCAATGGACATAAGTTTTCTGACACGATTAGCTTATCTAATCGATCTAATGAAAAAAGGTGTTACAAATATAGAACCGAGGTAACGGTCGAAATTTTTATCCTGATGTAAGGCTGAACTTGCTAGTCTATACGCACTTCGATTCCATTCCCGCTTCATGTGTATAAAGTCGTGATTCGGCCACGAATGAAGTCGTTGCATTTCCTCGTGTCGTAAAAATGTAGCCCTGGTACTTTGCAATAGATCTCACTTCGCATTTGACGGATCACCATGTTGGAAAGACCACATTAAATAATTCATCCTCTATATTCTTTTTTAACAGGTCTAAATTCTAGCTTAAACCGCGATGCCAGGCTCTTATACCACTTAATATATCGAATTTTTCGATGCAGCGGCCACAACTGTCCATTCCGGAAGCTTCCACATTATCGCGCTGTACGCTTAACGTTTCCGTTCAATCCGAGCCGATCCGTCGAAATTGACCACCGCAAATTCTCGTCCAATTCCACCGTAGGCGGTGAAATCATTATAGGCTACCTCGGCTACCTCTTTGGAGCGATAGTGATCAATATCTCGTCTACTTAAGTTCGATTGGTTATGCTGATAGCGAAGGTACCTAGGTTTTCATCTTCCTCTTTCCTACATTCCATATTAGCTATGTGTAATTTTACAACAACGCGGTCCATCTCCCCATTCTCCCGTTAAAAACAGAAAATTGAACCAACTAAGCAAGGGTCGAAAACCGTTTATGCACCTTAATCTTTCGGGGTACCAGCTTAACATCGCACACATCAGAAAATTATGTAAAGCTAGCACCTCGTTCTTCACCATACTTTAGTTAATCTCGTTAGGATTGAGTGCGCGGCTTATAAACGTCACCGGACAAAATTATATCATATCATTCTTGCAACGGAGTGATGACACTACACGCTTTCTTGCGTTATGACTATCACCGGGTTCCACTTGGGCTGAAATGCTTGACGATGGATGTGGTAACGATCTTAGACTTTAACATACTAAGCAAATCGCTGCTTTTTCTCACCGGGTCCTATCGTTTGGGTCACGATAATATTCTTCATCCTGGTTAGTTCGCGATCTAATTTAGTATTCTTTATGACAACTGTAACACCGGCACATATCAGACTGATTTTAAAATTTCAACCTCCCTTAACTATAACAGTACTTATGTTTAGCTGACAAAGGTCTATAATCAATCCAGTGCAGTATGTCAGACTGCCTAAGAATAACTGCATTGAGCGCATAGTCGTGGGATAATGATTATTAAGCAGCGACCTCAGATCTTTGGTGTGAGCTTCTAGTCCAGCCAATGACACTCGGTGCCGCATCAGTCCACACACGCCGTCCCCAGAAACGTTTGGTCAATCTGATCGATAAGCCCTATCGATCGCACGATGCTAACAATCTTTCTAAGTCTTCATACAAAGAGGTCTGCGTTGTATCTGCGATTTCAAATGGCCTCAATATAAGATCGTCTGCCCAGTACTGACGGCGGTCAGTCCATTTGAAGTTCTCCTTCCGTAACTCATCGGTCAACTTAGGCTGACCCGTTGCGGTCAAACCAATATTATCACTATTTTAAGTTATCAATATCAAGTATTGCCAATCAATCGCTGGTACATCTGTGAGGAGTTTCCAATTACAAAGGGCATTCTCAACCACTCTAATAATACCGACGGGGTAGCAAACGCAGATACCATCCTTGTCCGTCCGGTCATTTCCACAAACCAAAATTCACTAGCCGTATCTAGGGATGAGCTCCACAGTATTTTGTTCATATCCTGCAACAGCTCGCTGATAAGTGTTATGGGCTAGACTTTCAGCCGCGTTATCTGATTCACTTACCTATAATCAATACATAGACTAATAAATTCTCCATTTTCTTGATGATTACGATTGTTGGAGACGCTTAAAGAGACATCTTAGGTCGAGTAGTCTTGGTCGACAACAATCCGTTGATCAAATCCGCCAGCTTATGTCAAAACGTAGGTGCAACCGTCCGTACACGCTGTGCAATCGGATTCGCCCCATCGACATCGATATCTCCTACGGCCCCGCGTGATGCGGGAAGGGTAAATTATTTCCTTTTTCAATTATCGAGTAACGATTCTTCCATATCAATTGTCGCAATTTATCTTGATATTCGATAAACGGAATAGCAGGATCTCCCACTTGGACATCGTCGATCGTGTTCTTTGCGGGAGATATTTCCACCACTGTCAGTAAAGCCAAATGTTGATCGACACACTACGCAAAAGTTTTACCTCCTTCCATTTAATACACTTATGAGGTATAAATCCTTCCTCCTTCGCATCCTCGCCGATCTTACCTGTATTGAAGTCACTAATCAATGTTGGGATGTGGATCGGTGACCACCCAGTTGAGACGTCATTAACTGGCAGAAAACGACACCAGGTGATCTAGCGATCCAATGGGAGATGGAAGGTGATCCTTACGAGGCTCAACGATCCATTCCAACTGTTACCAGGGTGACATAGGCGGGGCGATATCTGAGACAAGACGACAAACCAGAAGGATTTCCATTGAGCTATCTGGGACAAGATGACGAAGAGAACGATCTCCATGGAGCGTAGTGGGACAATATGACAAATAGAACGATTTACATGGATCGATCTGGGACAAGGAAGTGGGAAGAAGTCATACAATTCACCTGGGTGTTGGTCAAGGAGAGAATACGTATATTTGAGCAGGTGAAGACTGGATCGCATAATTATATGCGAAGGTCTCATGATTTACGGAGATTGAAACGTTAAATTAACTGGCTATGGCAACGGTCGTGGATAATGTGGCCAAGTCACTCTAGAAAGGTGCATCTGGGACCAGGTGGTGCATTATGAATGTTCAGGAGAGTCAAGGGAGCTATGTAAAAGCGAAGGAATGATCGCATCGATCGGATAAACACTGAAGGATGATACGGAAACACGTACAAGGAATGAGAGAATGTATATGGCTGATTTGTGTTAGATCGATCTCCAACATTTCGGTATTGGATATCAGATCGGTAATGTTCCCTGTTGATCATGGATATGTCGTCGATGGAGCTATTGGATCGTTATAAATATGCTTGTTGATTGTCCATGAGAGATGTCTCAAAAGTTTATGCCAAAAGAGCCAGTGGAAGCCGGTTGAATTGACGTCGCAACATGGATTTAGACACAATCGGCATTTGGGTACTATTTCGATCTCTTTAGTACCAAAAATGGGAATTTGGTACCACATTTGAGATTTGGTCCTCTGTTGGCGTTTAGGTACGATATCGGGAATATTGGCGCTAACTTAGGAGTATAGATCATGAAATATCGACACGTGGTCAAGGGAACGGTCAAGCCTATAGAATATATCGTTTTGGAGAGTGACCTACAGTTTGGAATTGACTTATCGATAGGTAGGCTACTAATTTGGTTGGATAATAGAACAGTTGCCGTTTTTACATATAAAGCACGTCGCAGACTTCTCTTCCGGGCAGGATATTTGGCCTCCCGTCGATCAAGAGACGTCGCACGCGCCGTGTTTCGTGTACTCACCTTGGATTGTTTGGCCAAGGTGGGGTTTAGGTAACTCAACTCAACTCAAACTGCTAGGGTAGCAGCAAACAACGGTAAAGGAAAAGAATTTTGGTTACAAGATCGCGAGGCGGCTCAAGTGGTCAGAAGATCTGGACAAGGAGTTCAAGACAAGACCGAGCAAGACCGAAGCGATCTACAGGGCAGATCGGCACGTTTCATTTTGGCGAAACAAGCAACCGATCCACCCACATTGCGCACTTCCGGCAAGATCGGCCGATCCCAAGACCAGATCGGACCGATCCCAACGCAAGATCGACGCAACACTACTATTTGCTGAGTGAAGATTTCCGCACAGCAAAGACCCCGATCCCGAAGACAAATCGAGATCGGTGTGATTCAAGATCGAGATCGCGACATCTCCAAATAGAGATCGCCGCGACTCAAGATCAAGATCGCAGAACCCCGTTCGTGGTGTGAAGATTTCCGCACCGGAAGCGAACGCTCAACCTCAAACCCTCAGCGAGATCGACATCTCCCAAGGCCGTTACGAAGAGCTCAAGCCAGCCCAACCGACGGGTACACAAGGTGAGCACAAGGCACGGATCGAAGTACCCCCTCCGTGAGTCGGCAAGTCTGGGCAAGTGGAATATCGACACTCACTAAAGTAACTTTGTGAGATCGACTTCACCACACACGTGCAGGCACTTATCGGATTTATGTCCTTTGCGGCCATTATTCTGGCACTACATTTACTTCAAGCACCCATGATCGTCCTGTTTTCTCGATCTGCAGTGGTTGCAAGTTTTTTTCGTGAAGCGTTTGCACTGCTATCAAGACGATCCTCAATCGGATCAGTACCCTGATCTCCCGATTTTTTCGTGCGATCTATGGCCGCGGCCACAAACACACTACGAGGTTCCTCTTACCTGTTCGATCCGCTGAAGTCTAAATCCGATCCACCGTTATCGATCATCACACGAAGGGCTCTCAATGCACGGCCTGCTTTGGCGGTGTTGCGGACTAAGCTGTCGCAGGTCGCGGTCAATATTTGTTCGAGCCTGTGGATGTTCTAATACGTCGAATATTTACAATGGTAATCTAGTAACGTCTCTACATTTCATCTGCATACTTCAGCCGCAAGAAAATCGATTGTTTTTCTAGATCGCGATCGTCAAGCGTCCCGATAAAATGTTCCTTATGCTCTCGAAGTACGTTTATCGATACGTCTCTAATAATTATCTTCGCCCTAGTTGCCGCTTCATTAAAGCGATACAGATACTCCAATGGCGATTTGTTGTAAAGATACTTTTCAGGGTTATGCTGTGTAAAAACTAACATATTATTACATCTAAGCTGTACACGAAAACATTCTATTAGATCCTTCCATGAGAAACGAGCAGATCAGCTTAACTTGACATACCAGTTTCGCGTGGGATCCGGGAGATTATCTCCAATCAACAACTAAAGATCTTCTTCCGGATCCCGCGCAACACTCTTCTTCACCTAGGGCTTGATCCCGTATGAATGCGGGTTTGACCTTGCTGATCCAGCTTCTGGTACAATTCTCCTCACTGTCCTCCCTATTGAACTCCCGTAAATTTGCGGTCTTAAACATCCAAAATCTGCTGTGCGATAAGTCTACCCCCGTCGCCGTAATATTAGCGGTAGGAGTGGTCGTCTAAGATTTTCTTGTCCTGATTTGTCGGGACCTCCATATTAGAAAACAAGCATCCGTTCTGCCATGATGCGATCCGATTAATTCCGTCTCAACATCTGGGATGTATGTCTCCTGCTTTCTCACACGTCTTAATATTAGCCTTTGATTTATAGCCTTGCGGGCTTGGTCACGTTGATCTTGCCAAAAAAAGTCTAATGGCAACCTCAAAATATGATGATGTAATTGGATATAGACGTTCGTCCTTTCGTTCTTTTAGCGCGTACAGCTGCCAAGCAAGGCTCGTCCTTGACCCTTTCCATGCAATATCACAGATGGATTGCCCCACTTGGGCCCAGCAACATCCGCTGGATGAAAACGGTTCGTCTGTTTCGATATATGATTCAGATGCGTCATACTGCAATGATCCAGTGTAATATCCTCTTGGGACATCTTCGATCGTGGAACCGCTTGATCGTCGTACTTGTCTTCTCCTGTCAACGGGATCAGCTCTTTGTACAAAGATCGACACGCTCTGGTTACCTGATATTGTTTACGGCCCAGTAGTTTCATTGCTTCAAACACCCTTGCGATTATCCTGCATCCTGTATTAGCTCGATGATTCCGCTGATTCCTTCCAGTGTGTTTGATTATGTTGCCGGAGCGAGATTTGTCCTCGAATCTTCCCGATCAGCTAAGGTTTAAATATGTGTATCACCGTGTAGCTAAATAACAGCGTCTCGAGTGTCTTACAATGATATTGTTCCATCACAGGGTCCAATTGACAATCTTCCTTCTTCGTTTTCTCCTTCAAGAGATTGATCGGACTATTCGCTACTATCGTGGGATAATCGCGTTGCTAAAGTTCAGACGCTGCTTTCTTAAATATTGTCATTTTGGGCTCTTCTTTCTTTGACATCACGATAGTCGTCTTCAATGGATCTTATCCGGATTTAACCGAAAGGTTTCCGCACTGGGAATCCTCGTATACAGCACGATCCGCTTTGGTCCCCGGATAGACCCCAGACGGGGTCGAGGGTTTTGTTTCCTGATGGAGCGATCGATCTTCCTCTTTGGATATCTTGTTAGTAGAGACCCTCCTCCACCTCTAGTAATCTGCGGATCCTTTCGTTTCACTCGCCGGCCGCGATCCTTCTGCGTCTGACTCTTCAATTCCAGGGTCAGTTTTGATCTTTATATCTTCATCGAGCGGCCTTATGTGCGTTCCCTGGTTCGAATTCGGGCACGCGCACCATAGTGGTGGAGTGACGATCGCTCCTGTGAAGTGTCGATACCAACTCTCCACTGACGCTTGGACGACCAACCAACGCAAGAGGTACTCCGATTCCGTTTTGTAACACTTCATAACCATGTGTACCCTTCGGTTGGGCGGGTGCACTCTTTCAGGTAAACTAGAGTCGATGCCGAGATTGATTGTGATTGTGATTGGGCTATGGCGCGAAAAACCTTTATACGATTGCGGGTGTACGTGTAAGATTATCGATATGATTCACCTTGATCTCTATACGATCGCCTTGTACAAATGAGATTTTTGGTTCGAAAGCCTTCTGACCACTTAAGCCGTCTCGCGATCTTGTATCCTTGCCCTTACGTTTTTGCCGCTTCCAATCGCGTTTAGAGTTTTGTTTGAATGTCCTCGATCCGTGCGGGAACTAGCAAGTTTATACGCATACTGAACGTTACATTCGGATCAAGATTACAATTTTATAAATAGTAATCGATTACTTTGATGCTTAGGTGGGTGATAAAGCGAGTCAAGCGGCGATCGTGGGCATGGATTATATGGTACCAACCGGCATAAGCTTAACTACAGAAGATGGAAAGCTCTGTCTGCCCCCACATAAGTCCTGATTTGACCAGCAATACGAAGATACCATACAAATCTACTGAGCATGTTGTGATCCCGGGTGGTGATACAATTGACGCAATGATCTGTGTAGAGCCACACTGCGTGGATCTCTGGGTAAGACGGGACGTCAAATGGATCCTGGCTGTGACTGCAAGACCGAGTCGAGTCAAGTACCCACTGTTAATACTCTCAGCGATAGAAGAGGTAATTCTGGATCACGATTCAGCACTAGGGTTGTGGATCACGATGAAAATAAGGACCAAGATCGCCCGGATTTGTATCAGTAGGACCGCGTCGTTACAATGATGGATATACCCTGGTTTTTGAAAAAATCGCTGATCGAAAGGAGGAAATAACGGAAGAAGAGGCCTCCCACATGTAAATAGATCATCATATCACACAACGACAAGATTATTACTCGTATAGGGAAATAAGATGAGGTAACGTTTAACAACCGGAGGAAGCCACCTCGCGATCTGATGAGGGAAGAATGACCGAAGGATTTCGTACAAATGGTGAAGCTCTACGATGAACAATATCATTCCTATGTTTCATTGTGAATACGAGGAAGGAAATGGACGATCGATAGCCAGATACGATCAGCGAAGTGATCAATGCTGTTAGACAACGTTTATGGACATCGATATCGTCAGGGCGTGGGATGACGCAGACTAGGATGTGTTCGGGTGTCGATATTGACAACTTTAGGCCTCAAAGGATTGAGGAATCGATTCGTAAAGTTTCAATGTATGTCCACGAATATACATATCTGTTTGTAGAAGGGGTGAATCAGCATCTGGCAATACTGCGAGAAATTGCTACGTCTACGGATGGGGTTACGCTCAAAATCAAATAGGTTGAATAGTTACGTATTCATCTTACCACGGTTCAATAGAAGTTGCAAAACGTATGATCTAAAGACTCGCCCCCTGTTGATAGGCAATAAATATTGGACCAACGGCAGCACCCGGGGCGATGTGCGATTTTGATGTATGAGGAGTGACTATGATTGCTCTTAGGTTATGCCGGCTTCTGACCTTCTTGAAAAACTGGCGGCTATAAATAATATGTTGTAATGACGAAAAAGACGCCGATAAACGCACGAACTTCGTCGAAACGGACTGAGCGTGATCGATACCAGCTACATCCGTCGTATAGTGCGCCAGCATATCCAGGTAGATAGAGATGCCGAGCATGTGAAGCGATATGCTCACTGACAAGATAAAGCGCATGATCGATTTGCACCGTCACGGGACGGTTACATGCACTGGAGACCCAGCGGCATTGTCGCCATCGACGACGAACAGCCCATGCTATACACGCACACAGGCAGCATCTAGAGTATGAAGGAGAACGGGTTCCGGCGTGTAATGAGCAGGAATAGTGCAGGCACATTCAAAAGCATATGGATGAGCCCGGTCACAACCAGAGTGGTCACCACGATCAGCACCCACTTCAGAGGTTGGACTGCGACTGACTCGTCCAATGAGGTAGCTAGCAAGCCAGCAAGCAAACTAAAGATGGCAACGGTTGTGAAGCGGAGGATGTAGTGCGCCACGTGCGCGAGTGTCTCGTTCACCTCACGGAAAAGCTCCAGCAGTGGATTCAGACTCGCAGGTTCGTCGAAACTGTAGGCCAGCATTGCGCCAAGTGGCAGTGAAAATGCGCGATGCTCAGCAACGTGTTGAAACAAGGGCAGATGCAATGTTTGCCAGCAGCCGCCTGACGATGATGTTTAACACATTGTTTGACGGTTTCGTATTCGTCTCCGTCAGTGCTTCAATTCACACTAGCGCACTATTGATATCATCCAGAGCCAATAAGTCGTGGCGCAGACTTAAGTCGCCGAAAAGTCAACCCAACGCCCTCATGTGCGCCAGTATACTATTGCCTTGACCCCAGCGGCGTGGTGTTCAACTTACCTTGGACGACAAGGGGCACGTGCCGCCCAAGGTAAGTTGAACACCACGCCGCTTCTCCAGAAGGCCCGCCTCGGTACATTGGCACACTTGGCTGCCGACCTAGCATTCTCTCGTCTAGCTTCGAGTTGACGGTCGCTAATGATTTTATGTCATAAGAGTCTGGACAATTTTACTGTGCGCAACTGCATGCAAAGAAGAGAGCAACACAAAAAATGGCTTCAGCTTTTGTGTGACTGGGCGTGAAATGTCATCGACAACTAATAGTTTTATCTCGAGGTGGGGCTCCCACCAGACTGTGTGATGAACTAGATACGCTGTATCAGCAGAGACGCTCAACATATAGTACTTTGACAAAGAGACAGAGAATTGCAGCAAAGAGGCAGATGTGCAGCTGAGCGTTATTCCAATAAACTATGATACGCCTGCCTCAAGCAAATGGAACGTGACGGCATTCGGGTTCGCGCTACTGTTCTTGGATTCTAGTCGTGAACGTCATTTTGCGTCGATCTTATATTCGATAGTCCAGGCAAAATTCGCCCTGTGATTCCTCGAGCGGGAGCCCGATTATGCAACACCGAGGCTACAAGCTCGTCCTGTTTTGCTGCTCATGGAATACCGACAGAGCGCTCAAAGTGAATTAAGCTCGATGCACGTCTCCGTTTCGCTTTTGCTGTCGTACTAGCGGACATCTTGTCCGATTCCTTTTCGATCAACGTGGTGAATCCGCAATGGCAAGATGCCCTTTCCTTAGCTCTCAAAAGGAGCGATCGGATCGAGAATACGTGCTAGGCAAAAGCGGCGCACCGAAATCCATTTCAGCTCTTTGTGGCTCTGCGCCTGATCGATGATAGCAGCCGTCTACAGAGCCGACGACCAGCGTTGAAAAGAGACCAGCCTTCCAGTCAGACGTTTTGGCCACATTCGATTGTTGTCTCCGAATATGTCCAATGTAGCAGCGCACAGGCCGACAATGGCGCAAGCTGTCGACTCCCTAGTGACAGGTCGGTCTTCGTTCGAATAACTTGCTTCTGTTGAACGTCATTCTCGTTGCTTGGAAACGCAGAAGTTGATAATGAGCTGATCATGTGGTATCCCAGCTCCTTGTCGCTGCTACACAAACGAGCTCATTAATGTAGCCATGATGGACCGGTTCCTTGTATGAAAGAATGCGTCCGCAAGTCTCAACGGTCGTTGCCGATCATGATACATGCTCTTCGTGCAGTGGCGTTCTTTTTGTCGGCCGATGTTAGCTACACTACTGTATACATTTGATGTCGTTTAGTAAAGCTATACTAGCTGCTTGCACCTTAATCAGATTGACACCGTTGGACGCAGTTTATATCGTTGTACTGCGCGCTGCTGGGTCGTACTCATACACATATGCTAGAGCCCTGCACGTACTTATAAGCCCCCAGTCGCGGACCTGCATCTAGAGGTGTTGTCATTGTCAGCCCATGTGCTAAATTGTGCAGTCAGAGCACAATATTTTTGTACTGCCGTCGATTTGATTTGCGGATTGATTAGTTCAGCTAAAACACAATGTCGTGGCGATGTGCGCAGACAAAAAATCAAATATGACTACCCGGAATATATACGAGGACGACTCTAACGATCGTCGTTGGCTCATTTACTCACACCGTAATTCACAAGGGTGTAGACAACGATATGAGCGGACTGCAGCAGGCAGTTGCTTTGCTAGCTGTGGCATCAAGGATGCATGATACTTAAACCAAGACGAACACAAAGATGCATCTCACAAGGTCGAACCTTCGATGTCTTTTATGAACAATACGCTGTCATTGACAGTATTGACTTGTCACTTACAAGAAAGTCGCAACCTGGCAGCTTCTCCAAGTTCCGTGGTGGATTGATATGCATTCACCACTTCCTTCGTGGTGCCATTCTACCAAACAGACCAACGACATATAGCTACAATAACAGCGCTGAATGCTGAGGGACATGGATAAAAGCGCTTGTGTGCATTGAAAGTAAGACGTCACGCACACTGTCATCGTTTCATGACATAAGTGACGAGCGACAGGTAGTTTGAGCTCTTTCGTGCATTATATTGACACAAACAACAACCGGAAGGGATGTACACAAGAATATTCGGAAGCAATGACAGTATATTGACAATAACACTTAGCTATGGACCATTGTTACTGCTACCGTTTGGCTCGTAGATCCACCAGCGGGTGACGACAGCTAGACGAGCACTCTTGCCCGCATCATTCGACGTGAAGATCCGGCGTGATCGCGAGACCTGGGCTCGTCATCACAGTGCCAAGGTTTCAATGGGACATTGCTGGCCGCAGCAATATTTTTTTTTTTTCAGAATATTTGATCGGGACACGTAGGATACAGTCATTCAGCCTTTCGATTTCATCTATCGTGTAGGGGCATTTGTCACGACACGCGTTTTGCTGACCATCTGTCACCGCGCAAACGATGGCAGCGGTCATGATGGTGGCGCTGGCGAGTTTGATGTTCATGGTGCTGGATGGAGGGCTTGATTGATGGTCCGTGCTTGGTCTGGCGAAAGGCAGAATGAACGACGAGATTGCAGTGCTTGAGAGCGGAGGACGCCGCGCACGCTCTCGGGACCGAACGACAGGATATGGAGGGTGATGCCACGTCACCAATACACACTGTAGAGAGAGAGAGAGCTCTCTCGTGAGAGCCTTTTCAGCCGCACGCAAGGCACTGAGATTCTTTCAGAATTCCCAAAATTTCACACTTGAAGTCAAACCAGTCATAACTTAACCCTTTTCGCGGACAGGCCCTTCAACGATATTTATTATCTGGAAGGCGAACGGGATGCGGGTGTGCCTCGTGAATGCTGCGCTCGCATCCGGTGGTTGCGTGTGCAGTCGGCTGCCAGAGACGTATACACTGATTGGATGCGTCCCCAGCGCCTCGCGTCATCGCATTGTCTCAAATGGCCGCAAACGAGTCGCCACCTCGGTCTGGGCTCCCTAATTTGTCGCTCCGCACTTCTCTGCTTCAGCGGTATTAAAAACCCTTTCCGGGGTCAAACGTCATGGCTATAAAGCGCAATCGAGGCTCATAGACGTCGGTCATCTACGCATAGTTAAACATGATAACAAACGCTCAGGGGTGTCTATCTCTATCTCGTACACCCTCCGACTGGCGGCTAAATTACGGGTTCCTGATTACGGGCACCTGATTACGGGCACCTGATTACGGGCACCTGATTACGGGCACCTGATTACGGGCACCTGATTACGGAAGCCTGACTACAGGCGTCTAAATATGAGTATTTGATTGCGATTTGTTGGCTAAGGGCGACTGATTACGGGCAACTAATTACGGGCGCCTGATTTTGGGTGCCTGATTACGGGCGCCTGATTACGGGCAACAAATTACGGGCGCCTGGCTACGGACGCCCATCTTTGGCGGGAACCTTCCATTGCAGAATCCTAAATCAGGAAGTATCGGCCTCGTGCATTCTTTTCACGCGGCCATAGGTTGCGCAGGAGTAGAGACGATAATGTTTACTATCGACGGCATTCTCGCGCTACGCGTCAAGGCTACGGTATGCGCACACGTCCGTTCGAGGGGCAAGCGTGTCGGGTTAGACAAATAAATAAGGTTGATTTCAGTACGAAGGGGGGAGATCTAAAGTTATTAATATAAAATACGAATGTATGTAATCGGTTAATTCATATGACCTCGGGACGCGTTTTGCATCTCCAACTGACAGACTACCAAGGTCCAACTCTATCTCCAACTACACAATTACATATAATCAGTTTCTTTCTCTTTGGTTGTGTTCGTCTTGACAGATCGCTAAACGATAGCGGTACATAGCACCGAATTCTACGCTAGGAGAAGCTCAAAGAATACAGTCAAACTTATGGGGAAACCACGACCCTACCTGGGTCCCCGCCGATTCAATTGGAGGCGAACGAGCTCCATAACCAGCCGAGCTTTACATTCAATGTGTCACCTCCCGCCGCAACTGCATTTATATGAATGTGCGCGGACCTACGAAAACGAAACTATCAGGAAAAGGTAGGGCCGTGTTCCGCCTACGGCAAACTATATTTGGCTCTGACATGTAGCTAATTAATTCTTCTACAACATCAGAGCAATATGTTAGAGTTGACGAGCTCTACCGTAACTGAGCACACCTGCTAGGATAACAAAATTTAAATCGAAAATCTAAATCGTATTGGTTTTCACACTACCGCGTCACCAGTTTCGTACATGTACAGGGGTGAGTGCTAAACGCCAGGATCTGGAAGGCGATCAAAGGTTAAGAATGTAAGGATAGTTATAGACTATGTCGCTCAGCATGAAAGTCTTGTGATTCTTTTCCGACGCGCATGTCTCTACAAACGACGACAATATGCACTTACACACTAAAGTTGGGCATATCGGTATCGTGTTTAATAGGATGACTGGTAAAACAAGTGTGGATACGCCGTCGCGCATAAGCTGCTGATGAGCCTACGTCATGAGGAGAGATAAATTGCAAAGGTACAGAAGTGTACCTGTTCTTTGACTATTCATGCAAACAAGCGCCCAGGGGTCTATGATATGCAGTGGATTGGCGAAAATGTGTACAATCAGGAGATGATACGGTAACGAAGCCACTGCTTTATCCACAGCTGTCTACTAATATCTAACGGTTTCTCGGCGCATGTAAATTTTTATTACAGAGTCACTTATCCGTTATAAAATTTGTCCAGCCTCGAGCGTATATGGATACTTTTGCTCTAGCTTTGGCAGACAAAGGCACCGCGGAACGCACTCAGTGAACTGCAACAACAACATTTGGCGGGGTCCGGATCACGCGTGTCGAGGCTGCTGCAATAAAAATTCAAATGAGATTAAACTTATACCGAGACCAGCTACGTGCTCATACTTTGTCTTAGAACCCTTAGGTCATGTCGTGCATGTAAACACTCAATAAACGAGTGTTCAATTTTTCTATACGAAGTGCATGAGGTCATGTATGATAAATTAGCTCAAGAACATATGTGTCATCCTCATCATTGATAAGTGCAACAAACAAGTAGATCCGTGCAAAAATTGGCATGCTTATGATACAGCAAAAAGGCTTGATTGTATTACATTCAAAATAATAATTCGTGCGATGTCAAAGCATTGGTTGTTAAACGATTGGTATTTCTGCATCAGCTGTCAACATTGGAGAACGTGATGCAAGCAATAAGAACATGTATAGATTTAGTGCGTTCACGAGAAGTGGTGGAACGTGCCGAAATTGCCTTGAAATATTGTAACGGGGCAGCCCGTTAAATGGAAATTGTCATTTGAGAGATAATGACAATAAAGTATTTTATGTTTAATATTCTTTTAACAATATCACCAATAGTGGTGATATTGATTGGTCGACCAAAGCGTCTGTTCATTGGTTGATATCGTGATGATATCAAATCACCAATCGCCGCAAGACGCGCGCAATGAGTGGTGACGAGACGTCACCATACACTCAGTTAGATTAGTATAAATAAGTTAAGTCAAACAGAGAGATAGTAGTTAAAAGACTTAATTATATTAATATAACAGTTCTGCTTTTACCTTATCTACGCTTCCTCGCTTGCCTTGTGTACGTCTGTCGGGGCGCCGATACCCTTGCGTTAAGATCACGCAAGGGTGTGCCCCGATTACAAATATCAAAAGTAGCACCACCATCACCACCTCATCTTATAAGCACCCATCATATAATTGCTAGTCTCGGAGCAATAGAGGTTCTCTTCAAATGAGGCCCATTTCCGTGAGCTTAATCGTATTCGGAGTGGCCGGAAGGTTATTGAATATGTAGTTGATCGGGTGCGGGACAATCACTTGGATATTAAAAATGCCGCACTTGATTCGATACTTCCTGGAAGCCCATTGTATTCGGCCCTGTGACATGTCGAAGATCCACCGGAAGAGGTGGAGTCTGTCCACGATACAACTGATTGTAGCATTGTCTTCTCGTGGCGGTTTCTTTTCTCAGATCATATTTATGTTCTTAAAAAGACTAGCCTTGTCTTTTAAACACTTGAAGCAATTCTTTATCTCTAAATATAGCTGCTTCTTGATACACTTGTCCAGTAGACGACATAGAATCATTGACACTCGATACCTCTGACAGAAAAACATCATGAATGGCGTTGAAAGGTAGAACTTGAGTTGCCTGTTGAGCATCATAGGTACAAATAGATTTGACAAGTACGTTATAAATGCCAATACCACCTACCTGTGACGCCTGTTGCCGTGCATTATTGCTTGCTGCAATAGTTCTTTGAGCGCAGCGGAATTTCAAATGGCCGTACTCACGACATTCACCGCATCGTGTTTGTCGCTTAATGCTCTTTTATTCGGCTGTCAATATCCTGGTCCGATCTTTTTTTCGTTTTGTGACAGGCTCTTTAATTATTGCATCCGACGTATTACTCGCAGGCACAAAAGCTTTGTCGAGAAAACAATGGCATGGATATTGGCTGGATTCAATTTAGCATTCGCTCCATAGGTAGTTGAAATGAGGAGGAAATCATGATGAGCTGGAAGACCAAAGTCGATCATTCAAAAGTCTGGGCCCCCTTGAACATCACACTCAAGAGGTATAATTGTACTATCTTGGCGAGGCGGAGCTGCTTCGACATTTTTCCGATCGCGTAGGCAGATACCTTCTTGTAAACATTCACAAATATATGTTCTTGAACAGCAGGAAAAATTCTTTTTTCCGTGATCGAACAAATTATTTCAATCTTGTTGTTTTTTGCAGACAAGCTTCATGCAAGGAATAACTAACACATCATTCGCGTAGTTCCTAATGTCTTTTTAAATGCTGCATGTGCACTTTCAACTTTACATGAGAAAATATGTCCAAAATTCGCGACTCCCACCTGCCAAGCAGCACAAAATTTATCTTTTCCGGGTATGAACCGGCTTTGTGTAATGATATATGACACACTCTTGGACAATACCCTCCCATATCACGCCCCGCTTCTTTAAATTGATATTGTTGGTTTATATCCAAGACTAAACGCGACCACATCTTTAAAAATACAGGAAACGTCCACTGAATGCCGTCCTCTACCTCTATTGAAGAAAAGTTCCTTTGGTGGCAAGCCTTAATATTGCTTTGAATTTTCCAAAAACAAAGTGGGTGGTGGGCTTGGAGAAAAACTGCACTAATGGCATTCATCAAGGCTAAATCAGAATTGTTAATAATCACATTGAGATTAATCATAACGCTCTGTTCCAAATGAGTCATTAATATCCATGTCAAGTCCACTCGTGTTGCGCTCTATAGAAATCAAATGACAATGTGTACGTAATACTTGTACTGGTTTGTGAAATCACATGAAGCATACCTGCTTCAAATTGATCGTTCGGTTTGTTTTGTCAATTTGCACCACGGCAATGCGGCGTTCTTCAAAAATCAGCTTAGGGATGTATTTGGAATTAAAGCAAGTGAGCAATATGAGACTCCAACGAAACTTTTGGCCTGGAAATAGCACCAACATCCTAGAGATATCGGATCAGAGTCTCAATTTCAGAAATCCCACCTCTCTAATTTTAACGGTACCTTTGACGCATATTCATGATGTAACGGGGCACTGTTGACTACGTACTGGTTGACTAGTACGGAGTATAGTTCCACTGACGACAGTGGTCGACAGTGCCCTGCTAGGTGTTTTGAGGAAAAACACAGAGGAAGGAAAGGAGACTAAGTAGTCAGACTAGTCTCGGGTAAAAGTAAAACTTTATTAATATAATTGAATCCTATAACATCTTAAATCTCTGTTATCCTCACTTAATTATACTAATACAACTGTATGTATTATGACGTCTACTCACCACCCATTGCGCGCGTCTAGCAGCGATTGGTGGGTTTATATCATCACGATATCAACCAATGAGTAGACCCTTCAATCATCCCAACAATGTCACCATGTCTTGTGATATTGTTAAAAGAATATTCAACGTAATATTCTTGCT
Organism: Hyaloperonospora brassicae; assembly: GCA_947650285.1. Classification (NCBI taxonomy): domain Eukaryota; phylum Oomycota; class Peronosporomycetes; order Peronosporales; family Peronosporaceae; genus Hyaloperonospora; species Hyaloperonospora brassicae. The sequence goes on from CANTFL010000654.1 coordinate 49,969, forward strand.
TGTCAGATTGTTTAAATGACAATATCATGTAAAGGGCTACCCTGTTACACATGATGTCCCTTGCTATTAATCCGCACCCTCCTTTATAATTGGCTTCGAGATTCCTCCAGTATTGATAGGGTGCTTGTCCGGGCTTTTATCGAAACCTTTACGAAAGCATTTGTTTCATGGTAGCGTGACGAGCACTAGGATAGTGGTATATCTATCGTACTGGGGGGGGGTGATTGTGCGGTCTAATCACGGTGACATATTAAGCGATATCGCACAGATCAATTCGTCTAGACCACTTGCAACCGTTTAAACGACTCCGGGTGTTTCTTTCAATAACGTGGTCCTTGATGCCAGATTCAGCATTGCCACAGATGGTATTACAACTCCTCCGAATTAGCATTCCTGTCCGAATACTAAATTTTTAAGCTCTTTTCTGATTATGTCTCTTCTTCATGTAAGCCAAGAAGCCTCTATGACCACATTCCTCGAGAAGAGATTTGAAAGCAGCATCGTGATAATGAAGGTTTGTCTCCTATAAAATGGCCGTGAAGTTTGTCGGCCACTCTTAGCTGTTTGAGAGGCGGTTCATGGGAGGCTGACGTGTTCGGTTTTGCTTTCCTCTATAGTTCCGACCCAGCCAAATTAGGTGTATATGCAATAATCGATTGATCCGAGTCGAAGAAGTCTTGCATTATACTTTCTAAATAGTAAGACTTGAAATAGCTGTCATTACCATGGGCAACGTACAATAATTCTCGAGTCTAAGTTGAATTCTTACCGTGCCCTACAAATTCGCTACTTACCTTCGATATTGTAGAGGCCACACACAGTATCTACTTTCTACTTAGATTCGATTCGTCAGGTCGCATATTTCCATCAATTATGGACTGCTGGGGGTACGTAATCGATAAGTCTTTGTCTTGCTGACGATTCTCCATCCAGAAATTCTAAACAGTAGATTTATAAGTCGCGATAGGATCTAGTGAAGCTAAACAATAAGCTTTGCGGAATTGTTTACGACAGGATGATAAACAAAATATACATATTACACTCGTCCAACAACAGGTCCACATTTTAGATAGAGGTCTTAAATAAGCGGAATTGAAGGTACCATCGACATATGACCGTTAACTCTACACTGATAATTGCTGATCAGTATTTTATTGCCTTTCGGAAAAACATTGGAAAGCTTTCGCGATTCAATAGCGATTATATCAGGGTCGGCACCGATCTTGAGGTAATTAAATAAAAATCAGTATCCATAGAACGCATTTATATTTGTGGGGCATCACTTTTTTCAGAGATATTTGTGACTACTTAAACAAGTGCGACGGCGAGATACCGCGTATTTTTATATTCTTACTTCGTCATTTATCGCTATTAGGGTCCGCTTCCGATAACAAACTTACAATTTCGTATTTCTTTGTCAATTTATTCCGGCACTTCAACGATAAAAAAACGGTATAATAACACCATCATCCTTGTTGATTGACTTGCACTTCACGATCTCCAAGGTTCACTGGAACAATATGGCGTCCCAGATTCCCAGCAGCCCCTACTATCCGAAAGCCTTTCCAATTTCTCCCGCCAGGAATTTGGGGGGATGGGTAAGAACATTGTAAATCCCACTCTGTAGTACCCACAATAAGGCTACAGCTTCATTTCTCCCGTAATGTATTTTTGTTTATTCTCCGTATGGGTCTGACTCGTAATAATTGCCGTTATGCGTAGGCCCTCAAGATCCTCTACTAATGGCGCTGAGATAGCACAATCACTCGCAGAGACGATGATCACGGCTAGTTTGGCCAAGTTGGAATGAGTTCTGTATCAACTTAATATTGAGCATGGCGAAATCTTCATGCAATCAAGATTATATTTTCTGATCTATCCTCCTGGTAGTTGCACTATCGCTTTTCTTTATCGAACACCGCCCTGCAAAAAGTCCACTTTTCCAATTAGTAAAAATTGACGCGTATTGAGCACATTCTTTTATAAACCTATTACATTTGTAAAAAAATCAAAGAAGCAATTGCATAGTCATTATTTTTTTCGGGAAGGGTAGATTGGTCAAAGATTGATGGTCCTTCAGGTGGGCTATTAGTCCCCTTTAAGATGACCTTATTCGAGGAAGGTGACGTCCCGACACGATCACGAGCCCTTGACTACGCTGACTAAAATTTTTATTCGTCGCACACATCTAACAGCTACCTTCGTATAAAACATATCCCATAATTTGGCTGGAATGAACATGTTATCAATTTATATATATATGACCTTCGGTCCAATATCGAGTGACCCGACTGAACATCTTGTTGTTTGTCGCGAAAAGAACTTTTGTATAGCCTGGTCAGCACTTAAATAAATTCGTAAGAACTTATATAAAGCGTTACCTGATCGTCGCTGTTATCACTGAAATGCATAGTTTAGCCTGAGTGGCATCCAAAGCCATTTATACAGCTTAGAAAATTAACGAAAGCAGATATCAGTATTTTTCTCTCGGTCATACTGACGACCCAAAGACTGCTCGCCATGTCCAAAGAAATGTATTGCAACGAACCATACAGATCCTATATTTGCAAATTAGTATGAGTCTTAAAGTAGGATGTGATTTGGGTCAAGTCATTCACCAATCGATAGTCGACACACAGTCTGATGTCCACGCCATTCTTCCTCACTTTAATCACAATTGGACTGGCCCGTAGCGATACAATGGTTCCATACTTTACGAAGTGAGCAGTTCCTTGATCAAGTCGTCTATCTTCTTTACTAATTGAGGGGCAACCTTTCGTACGCGTTGCGTAATTAACTTTTTTATTTTTTACATGAATACCGCATATACCCTCTCAGGTGGCGGTTTTAAGGCTTAAATGTTATCATCAATCGATATCGTATCCTCCATATAATCTATCCCAGCCGAATCTCCTCTTAGAAATGATTCCCAGTCGGTTCTGGAAACTGTATGTCCTGCGACCCAACATATGTCCTTTAACCCAATAGTTTTGGTGATATGATTACCTTCAGTATAGTTTCTTATGCTTACTTTATTTCTTCAGCTCAGAGGCCCTCCACTCTTCAAACATCATACTTGATCACCTGTCTGCGCTGACACATCCGTCTTGTCTTACTTACCATTGTCTGTGGCTTTCATGGGTATAATCTTCGTGTGCACTTTGTGCTAAAGCGGTATATAACCGCATATATACCTCTTTTTCACACAATCGCTCTTTTTTTCGGGTATCTGTCCGTGTGACATGTCAATTTTTGGGATCAAGTCATTTGGACTTTGCGAACTGCACGACGGGGTCTTATACGGTGCTGTCTTTATTATTGGCCCCTTTAACTCCTTCATGAGGTTCACCTGAGAGTCGAATGAATCAATGGTGGCTTCATACGTTAAATTAAGCCATTTAATGTATCGTTAAGGGCCCACCGAGATAAATTCTGTAGCTGTTGGAAATTGGCATCTGGTCCACCACATACCTAACTCGGTACCGTCGTGCAATACTAACGTATTAAAGATGAAGTTGGTTACATTTAGCAATTTTCGACGTCCCACCCCGCGCGTCATGGTCATGGTCCGCCTATCTTTTCTCGTGACCCACGTTTTCTATAACCAAAGATTAAGTTCTTAAGAAGAATTCCATATACCCACTACCACGTATACGTGCTTTCTGGACTAACTTCACGTCTGATACTCGGTTCTCATCAATAGTCGTTATTCCGGTTAGTTGAACGCTAACATCATAGGGAAGACAAAACGTTCTTTTCACCATGTCTTACCATATTCAGGCAATAACCACGAAATTAATGCCCGAGATCACGTCTTAGCACACCATAGAGAATACATAACACATTAAAGATGTATACCACAGTCTAGCCTAGAATGATCTTGATGCAAGTACGACTTGCCGTAGTATACATGGATTAATCAAAACCGTCACAATCTTGTCGTTTTATTCCTTAAATTTGGCAGGTTACCTTAGGATAAAAAGGCGATGTGTACAATAGATATTTTGGCACCGGTATAGAACAAAACGTTTACGCGAACATTGTTGATTACCCGGAGACTATGTCTTGTGTATACAACTACCTATAGTGGGGGATCATATTTTAATACCCCTAGATTCATCCGGCAATATGTTCAATTCCATCGCTATATATTCTCGAGCAAAATCGTTATGATTATCTAGAGACACAGCATGGATCATAGACTTCCCCTTGAAAATCGATATATAGGTACTTTTTTTGTGAGAGTACCCCTTTCGTTTTTATATGTCTTAACACATGTGCAAAGATACATATCCAGAGCAATTGGCTTGTACAAAGTTATAATCTGGCGAGCGTCTTGATGTGTCATCGTCTAGACCTTCTCCAGGCACATTCGGGCGTGCTTGGTTGGGTCGAACCACATACAAACTATATTGTGAATTTTTTTCAACTGGCACTTCCCAACTCCATGGGTCTTTTGACACCCGTTTCCAACAGACAGGAAGAAATACGATGAATGGCTTTTATTTCCACAGTGATCACAGGTCATTCGCTATCAACATCCCATATCACCATGTTTTAAGGTCACACAGTGAGCACATCTCGTATATGAAGCGTCCGACGATGTGCGGGAACCCTAATCCCCAAAATATTTCCGTTGTTTGCCGGGTACGCCCCTCGACCAACTCATACCTAATTTCTTCTCCAATTTTGTTTTCTTTAGTCTCACTCGCCTCATAATTACTTCGTTTTTTAAGTTGTCCTAGTCTCATTTTTATAAATCAATTCGCCCGAAGTCCTTCAAACCACATGAAACAATCGGCGTATCATGTCACTTAGTCGGTAAAATTGGGGGCAGGTGCCTTTTGAGGTCTCTAATCGATCCTAACAGTATATTACCTTGTCGAGCCTTCGTTTGCATAAGCGACTTCTGTACTTCTTACCGCTCTTCCGAATCTGACAGACGGGGCACATGCAATTGCTCCGATAGCATTGAATTATACAAAATTTAATGTAGTGCTCGACATCTTCTTTTTAATCTTGAACGATCCGTCTTCGATTTGCAATTGTCCCTTAGTTAGATCACATTCAAGAGGTATAGGATCTCTTAAAATAATTGATCTGACTCCTTCATCAAATAATATTACTGGCAAGCAACTGCTACCCATAAACAAAAGGATAGATCCAGAAATCTTACAACAAATCATTTGGATCCTCTAAAGGGATGAACCAATTTGTCGAATTAGTTCCACGCCAAATTAGTCAAGGGTTTCCCTGAAAAAAGAGACCAATTTTTTGTGGTCTGGCGCTTATTCTTTATTAAATGTAGCCTTGAAGGTGGTCATTAAGCTGCGTGCTCGGTCCTCGTCATAATTTCTCCCGTGTAACTGTTTGTAAGATCCAAGGTCGCTAAGCTTATAATGCTAAGGACCATATCGGGTCCCTGTCCCAGTGTGGCATGTGTCATCCTAGCCAGAGTTGTTTCGAGGCTAATGTCATCTAAGTCACACTTGCGTGAGCTTATTAACTCCATTTCTACATTCGGCATTGTATGAAAGCTTAAGAATTTGACACCTGAAATCAGGCCGTTTCGAGCCGTCGTCATTCGGGAATTCTGTATTTCTCTAGTTTTATCCGGTTGGCAGGTGTCTGTGATACATGGCGCCGTGAAGGAATCTTTCTATCTCCGTGTCAAAGTATGCCTACAGATTTCCTATATGTACGACTTATGATTTGAGTCGCAATATGTGAATTGCTCCGACAAATATTTTCAAATACTTGTGTTTTCAAATACATCGTCGTAATGTGGTCAGAACCCAAATAAAACAAGAGTTCCGGTTCTATACCGTCTGCTACCATGTATGCTTCTCGAAGGAGGTCGAAGATAGCGGTAATTGCGTCTAGTGTCGTCTGAAGCTTTGGTAGGGTCAACACCGGCCCATCCAGTTGGTAAAGCAACCGTATTTCGAGGGGCGTCGTGACTCAACGGAAAGACACCTAGCTTTGTCGATGGTAAGCCATCGATACATCCTCGTCTGGCCAGATAAGCTGTTCTGACTAATTGGAGGCGACCAAATGGGTGGCAATTGTGCTTTCATTCTTAGTTGTCGTGGTGCAGATACCGTAATAGTCGTTGTATGTTATGCCGGAAACCTTAGTCTTTCAGGTTACAAATTTTGCTGATCGTCACCTGAAGCAAGATAAATAATTACATTGGGTGATCTCTACGAGGACAAATAATGAATTTAGTTTCTCTTTAACCTTTACATCCTAAATGGGTTGACCAGTCCCCTCTTAAGGTCTGATCAGTCCGGTCGGTCCTTTGTTACCTTGTGTCTTATTCTCTGAAGATCAGCCTTACGGTGTAACTTCGGTCGTTGGCTCAATCTTGGCTTAATTTGAACATTTCTATCTTTTTGAAAATCGCTTCATTTTCCCGCATCTGCCCAAGATACCAGCACGCGCAATATTGTGGTAAAGTGAGGTTTTAAAATGTGTCATGGGGCCCCAAACTAATTACTGTTCTCGACTGTTTACTTTCAGAGGAGGCGCCCCGACGCCACGTATGGATGTTGACTCGCTGTGTTTACCCGTCGAATAGCGGGTCGCAACCCTCGGAAGATTTTATTTGAGAATGTGGAGGCCGACCTTATAAATATCTGATGTGTTGATCGGGAGTGCTCACTTGATGGACTAGTAGGTGGTAAAACGATTAATTATTCGATAGTGGACCTACAACCAGATTCTTCAGGGAAATATTAGCTTCTAGACTTTTCACTGGATATATAAGGGAATTTAACCACCTAATCGTAATTTTAAGTCCCTAACTACTAGGTAGGGGAGGCCAGATCCGATATTGGGTCTCTGACGGGGTGTTACTCGAGACGAAAGCGCAAACTAAACAATTGCTGGATTTTTGTTCGCAATTGGTCTTCCGTCGCGACTGTCTTGAGCAGAAAGCTAAGGTATATCCCTTCCTTGTAATAGGCGAACATCCATAAAACATTTCTTCAAGATCCACGAGTACGTGCCACGTCTATCGTACACTGATATATTGAAAGTAGTTTGATCCTCCAACTTCTTTACTCCATCCTTGAATTATGCTATAACTCTTTATTTTGACTAACCAGGTGATATTTGACCTTGTGGGACCGAGGTTTATCGATGATGGAACGGGACCACCAAGAAGGGATGGAGGTCTACACCGAGGGACCTGATCTTTCGATGAGGGACCGTAATAGACTATTTTCATTGATGTTTAACCTACCCTAGACTTGATAACCCTTTATTGGATCCCCAACTTTTTTTATGAAAGGGAACTTCTATTCGGTGATATCATTTCTCCTCGGCACCCTTTCCTTGGTGCGCGTTTTATCGATTCCTAATCCGATGGCCTCCACGTCCATTACTTTCGAAGATCATTCCACCACAACAGGCTTATGCTTCCTAACCTAAAGACTTGAATATGATTACGATTACGAGATTCTTTGTGGAGGCGATCGCGTAGAGAAGACCCTCTATTTTCCTTCTAAAAGAATCTCGAACCTACGATTTGTAGAGGCCACGGACCACAGCCAGGGGACCCACGGACGCATACAGTAGCCACTGTGGTTTGACCCAGACCAAAAGGTAGTTTAGCATGGATAGTAGGGGGACAAAAATTAGTCAAAGTCAAAAGAAAACCAAGATGTCCAAGGTTTTATATCCTATAATCGGATCAAGTGACTGACGGCATAATGACGGACGCCTATACAAGCCTGACCGTAGGCATGACTTATTCAAGAAACACATGTCCTTATCCATGGCGAGGTGAATTGCTCTATTTATAATTGAGATAGGATATAGGAGAAGCCACACTAGCAACGCCGGTAGCCGCTATCTTACTGGAGGGAACGGAATAACGCGTCTAAAGGGGTGGCGAATTTTTGTATCTCCCAGGGTCGAGGATTTTTTTAACATAACAACGTGAAATTTAAACAAACAGGGGTCTCGCAGTCAATATTGGCGTCTTCTTTCTAGTGAAAATCTAATCCTTTAAGATCCGCGCCGAGCGAATATACTCTTTAAGCTGCAGCGGTAACGGTGGAGCCAGCACCAATTATTGTATCAGTCGATTTTAATTGCGTGCGAACACCAGTCCTGGATCTATTGAGCAGAGTAATCTGAAAGAAGGGAGAGCGAAGAACTAAATGTCCTACTATCGAGTATTTTTGAAGAGGATGCGAGCACTTTATGCTACAGTGTGTTGATCAAAGTGGATGTCACTAATCCAGTTGTCTTCGTAACTACTAGGGACCAGAATCGATCATTCTAGTTGACGGATTTTACGCGTCGCAGTCCCAAATGCCCGGTGGACGATAAATTTTGGTAAGAACCAACAGTGGTGTCTGATCATCAGCGCGGGCAATTTCCGTTTCGATACATCTTGGTGCGTCGCAATACTGAGCATATACGTCGGGGTTATTAAAAACCTTTGGTAAATGCTCAAAGAGTATTTTCAGAGCTACTAGATGCACTCAATACTGCGGGAGTAGGCAAGGACTTCCTAGCTTCTATTTGGGATATAATAGCCGATAAGTGAGTACGCTGTATCCGGCGAGTGCGTAAGAGCTCGCGGAATTGGAGCAGCACTGTATTTCGTCGGGTCTGTGCGTAGTGTAACGCTTACCTTTCACGCGCACGTACATATCAGATCATAGTTAAAGAAATTCGAGAAGAGGCTTTAAATTACTTAAGCCAACGGCTGGGCCGTACTATGGACCAACTAGGATGAACATATAAAAGAATGTCGAACTACGAAAGCCACCAAACGGTGAGTAAAATTTGCCAATTTAAAGGAGATCCTTTCGGGAGGTATTAGTCGGTCTCAGATGATTTTGCGTCGGATTGGCGTCACGTTTTAGGCGTAGTCCATGGCAGAACGCTGATTGATCATCGGTGTTGCATCTTTATTGTCTTTGTCCATATTTTAACGCCCAGGACACGTCTCAGTTTTAAAAACTGAGAACCTGTTATGCGCAATTTTGCTTTATGAGTCAATTTAGATGTAGGCGATTTAATAAGGCACAGAGCGGCAGGTAGAGATGTCCGAACACCTTTTTGTGAAAATATTCAGGTTCTTATGTATTTGCAATGACAGACATTAAAATTATCTGCTTCGAGTAGAAAAGCCGCCTAAAGTTTTGCAAATAGATAATCATACCGCTTCGTAAGAAAGAAGAATCTGACAACTGGATATTTTACCTGTAACGGGGCACGCTCTTACCAAATAATCGGTAAGACGTTGTGTGTACAGAACACAAGTTTGCGTACTTCCGACGTCACGTACACGTGGCGTGAGGAAGCGCAAGGAAGTAAACAGAACACGGAAGCTCTGTTGAAGGAAAAGTAGAAATGCATATAATATGGATATATTTCGTTGTAAACCGTCTTTGTCATGCTCTAACTATTTAAACTACAAAATCCGATGTGCGTTTCTTGCACACCAGCCATTGCGCGCGTCTAGCAGCGATAAGTGGTTAATTTTGTTGATCTATCGTGTACATCAAACATAGAAGTGGAGCACCCAAGAATATTACCCTCGTGGGTAATATTACGCCAACATCACCTCGTCTCGAGTAATGTAAATTGTATATATTTAAAGCGGATAATAATATTAAAAAATTAAAACACGCGTATCAATTTACATGTAACAGGCTCACCCCGTTACATTACCAATCTATCTTATTTTTTGAAACAGGTCACAAAATTGTCTTGAAAGCTCCGGCTATACGAGTGCAATAATTTTAAAGGACACTAATGGCTCAAAATAGGCTTTGTTCATGGACGTCATCTGAGCGAAACAATTATAATGTCGATGGCGGTCCTATATACGGCATAAGCTGAGCTAGCAGTTGCGGATATGCAGAGTAGACCTATCTGTTTAATCGATTCTCGAAAAATGTATGATACGGTTGACAGATATTATTATATCACTAGCGCTTCAACAATTTGGTTTCTCAGAGACGTTTGCTACCATTACACGCAACATACATAATGGTCCTATAGATCAATATCATCGTCAATGGCGAGATATCGAGGCCACGCAAGTCCCTCTTAGACATTAGGCAAGGTTTCCCGATGGATCTGTTGCTTTTTGCTATATAGGTGAAAGTGCTGTCGTAGGCGATGAATGAAAATTTACAGGAGGTGAGCCTTAGCGTACGTCTAGTGTAGAGGCACGTCAAAGAATCCGGCACACGTCAACGACCATACGATTTCATGTATGATGCGCGCCAGTTGTTGCACGTGTTGAGCATAGTTTATTGATGAGGCCAATTGCCTAACTTAGGGATTGAACCAAGTCTAAGCAAAATTGATATTTTAATTTATCTGCTCACAACGATACCTTCTTATGTATGCAAATGCTAGTGCACGGCGACACGACGAATTATTTGAGTACGCAGTTGGAACGGCGAGTCTTACGGATGTAAACTGTTCAGCGCGCATTCGTATGTTATAGCAGCGGTTAACAATGACAAGTCACCTGGTGAGCACTTTGGAGTACCGCGTCTTCATTCAAATGTCGAAATGCTATGGCAGTATTGTTTATAGCGGCGGTATTCAACCTTCCGTCATGGGCGCGGGATAGCAGCTATAATACATTTAAAAGCATATTTGTAGGATCAATATGCCAGATCCGACGTTTCTCGCCACCGTATAGACCCGTCGCTATTGCACACGCCCACGCTGGATAGTATAGTTAGGCCGAGATCTGTATCGCAAGTGTGTAAGACCCAACACCTAGAGCAAGCCATTTTGCAGTACACCCAGCGTATGGGCGTCGGTGGCTCAAACTACGCGGCCGGCAACATTTGAGAGCATCTCGACTGTTTAGTTCGGGTGCAGCAGTCTCACAATTGTCGCCAACGTAACGGGGAGAGCCCGTTACATAAAAATTGGTACGAATGTACCCATTTTGGGTATTATTTATTTTGATAATATTTAATTAGCGTTACTGGAGATAAGCGATGTTGTCGGAATCTTACGTATAAGGGTAATATCCGTGGAGGGGTCCACTTCTTGGTTGATGTACACAATACATTAGCCAATCTAACCACCAATCGCTGCTAGACGCGCGCAATGGGTGGTGAGCAAGAAACCCACATAGAAGACAGTACTTGAATATAGTTAGATTATGACGATGAATAATTTAGTAAGATATAGAACTATATTAAATAACAGTTCTACTTTTCCCTCAAGACAGAGTTTTTGAGTTCTGTATTGTCTTGGGCGCGCTTCCTCACGCCACGTGTACGTGACGTCGGGCGTACGCACCCTTGTATTGTTATAGGTTCAATGCCTTACTCAGTTATCTCAGCAAAAACGTGCCCTGTTACAGCCGAAAGTTAAATAAGTCTTTTTTGAAGCAGCCAAGGCCTTTGCTAGCCCCGTCTATCCATGGTCAGGACGACCGGCAGCATAAATACTCTACAAAGCTCACTATCCATTCCTTTACCGCCCTCAGTGGACCACACCACATAAATGGACGTGAAAATAGCGAAATTGCTTGCAAAATAATATCTTATAATGACACACAAAGAGATAGACTTCTGGTCGACGTATTCAGGGGCTGACAACCCGTGATTTATTGACCTGTGGGAGAGCATGTATAAGCCACGTAATTTTGACAAACTGCGGCCCTGTGCACTGGTGTACTTCAAGCTCCAGCGCATTTGGGTATCAATTAGCTCATGTTTTCTTTCCACAGTCGGTGATGCAGCACCAGAAGGTCTACCCATGTCGCCAGGGGACTGTCAATCTTGTCATGTTCACCATGATATTGCCATATTCACGCAGCTTCACGTTCACTGGCATATTCGACCTCGGAAACATCCACCTTTGGCGCATGTATACGCCTGGGTGGACACATCGAATGTCAGCAGCAAAGAAATATTATTAGACCCAAGTTGCGGGATGTCGAACATCATCGTATTGGAGAGAGAAAATATTGTCATACATTGGATGTAGCTGTGAATACCATACCAGATCAGCCGATGGCGTTCGACTGTTAACTGCTTTAAGAAAGACAGTGCAAACATGACACAATATTTACGGCACATCCACGACTCCAAGGCATTATATAGAAAATGTTTGACATCATCTCAAAACGACATGCTCGTCTGACATTAAAGAAACAACCGTTCCGGCAGTTTAAAATTGATTGAGACACGCCAACTCCGCTAAAAGGTTACCTACAAGCTTCATCGCGAAGTAGCGGCTGGCAATCCGCCAACCTACAACAGACATCGGCCACATTGTGGACGCACAGCCACGAGCTCATAGACTAGGTTTTGTTTAGTTATTGCGTCGCGACAAAACAATTAAATCTCCATCATACTAGTAGTGCACTTGATCTACCTTGTTATAAGTGGTAGTGCTAATACCAAGTGACGATAACAGTGGAAATTGCCTTTTTAATCCTGTCCGTGTACCTCAACGGCAGACAAATCATGTTTGTGATCGAAACGGTCAACGGTAGAAGATAACCGTTGCACGGATTATAACGCATAGCGCCATATGAAGGGGCGCGGTAAACATCTCGAGCTGAAAGACTAACTAAGTCCAGCTCTATCTTCAACTGCACAAGTACATAACATCATTTGTGTAATGGTCGTACTTTGTGTTCGTCTTGACAGATAGTCAAACGACAGCGGTACATAGCACCGCGTCTTGAGATAAACACAAACGTAATATATATTTTAAGGCGACAGTCTTCCCACCATGGCTAAACATTACGCCTGAGCGTTTGTAAATATACATGGAATTTCGATCCAAAGAACAGCAATGACGTAAGACACGTTCGAATTAAGGTGCTTTACTAAAGTAAGACAGGTTTGATACAAGGTGCTGCACTGAAGTAACAATAGAATACGTTTTACTATTGTAGGAAGTGTTTTTACAAACAATAAGCGTTATTAGCGATGCACAAAGGTCTGATCAAAATGACATAAGAGACTGAGATTACTTTGATTAATAATAGTGTCTCTTGTCTATTTTTCACGAAACAAAGCGATTGCGATACGTATTAATACTTGGGGTGGCGAAGAGGTCAAACTAAATATTTTTGGTGAAATGGCTTGATCGCGTTTACGTTGTAAAAGACCAACGTAGATTTAATGCTAGTGTTAAGAAATAGTTTTTGGCTGGACACCTGTGGTTTTAGTCTCAGCCATTAAATATGTCATATCGGCAGCTCTACCGGATAATATTGATGGTATTTATCGTGCACTATATAAATATATATATATATTATTAACACCTTAAAGTCGAACGAAATATAACTATCAATTGTTTAAAAAGTAAAAATAGCTCTTTTTCAGAATTCTTTAGGTTTAAAATACATCGTCGGTTTTGCTTGAGAAAAATATATTCACATCATAGTCTACGCATTTGTGGCTAATACGATATTAAACTCTTAACGACAGGTCAGTGATATGAGCGCTGCCACTGCCCAATTAGAGGCTATAGATTAGCCAATGCAAAAAGAAAATATAGACAAATAATTAGTCCATTAGCCGCGTCATTCACTGCTTTCGGTGTGGTAGACGAAGTGCTAATTGCGATCGCTTCACGGTGACAATTTAGACAGAAAAAATATATGCCACCACCCACGTCCGTAGTGGACAAATACTTCTGGCATGCAGTTTATAATACAACTTCAATGTATCAATGAAGAACAGATTATATCGTGCAAATATATGGAACATTCCGGAATAGACGGACAACTTAGCTGCAGCCGTATATGCGGCAGGTTTAACAGTGAACAAAGAAAATCAATGAGTGCTATCATGTATCTCTGCTTGCTTGTCGATAGGATATTCGAGTGCCTCATTATGGTCAGCTTTCACAGCTCGGCAATAGTGTCGGACACCATGAATGCTGCACACTGGTATCTTTTTCTTTTCTATCAAGGCGCTCGTTTTCAATTACGATTTATGCGTAAAAGGAAAGTTTCAATCAAAGCTAAAATTATGCGAGTCTATATATTTGGCAAATATGGGTGTAGAGGACCTTTGTTTGGCATTATAACTTTTAGGAGTAAAAAAAATTTCGGTCATCCACGTTCAACATCGCAAACAAAATTACGAACGATCAATCGGCTAAGTAGTTTGTTTGTTTCCTAGCCAAGTCGAGCCGTAAATTAGATGAATGAGATCACTTGGTCGGTTGGGAAATCACTTCGTCGGACTGATGTTCTACAAATATATATCTTCCAGTAAACACGGATAGAGAGCACAAAACAAGCGGAGGGAGAACTTGAATCGCAGGCTTGAACGCGTATCTCATCTGGAATGTGGGAGAGTGAAGTCACAAGACGCCATGTGCCCTCGACGCGTCTGACTACGGAGAAGACCAGGAAGACGTTTAAAATTGTCCCTGATCAGCTACTGTATCTGAGGACCTTTTATATTTAGTTCGATTGCAAGTACTGGAGTTGTCTCAACAATAAATTATGCGTCATTACTTTACTAGTATAGAAGAATTTTACCGGTTTACTGGTAAAATAGAGAATCAGAACGATTTGTACTGATTGATTTTTACCGTTGTGTGCATCATTATGTAGGCGAGTCATTTGTTGACTGTCTAAAGGGCAGTGTACCCGCAATACTTGATGTACCGCTGAAATTTGCGGCAATTTTTCGCTAAAAGTTTGTTGCTATAAATCATACTTCCTTTTGCGATAATCGCTGAAAGAGAACAACTGATGAACTGGGTAAATTTATCTTCTAGATGTGTGATCCTGAATACAAGCTCGCATGAAATCACATACGATTATGAAACACTGCAAAAAACGTTTCTACCGACAATTTGGTGGAAGGGATGTGAATAACACGACGTGGTGCCAGAATTCACGTCCCACAATTATTACTTTAATCGAATTGCAGGAAAAAGTAGGCGCATTAAGTTTGTATGTCAGACTTATGCCTATTTTTTCATCGCAGATCATTTTATACAAACTTTAACCCAAGCGCTCAAGATGAATGTTACAGACGCAAATTCGATTAAGATGATTTAGAGGAATGAATAAAGTTATCCAGCAAAATCGTGTAGCATTGTACAAGTTTTTTTATCATTACTTATGATATACGATTGGGATCCATTAAATATTTTATATCTAGAACCCCTAGATATCAATGAAGTACGCAAACAGAAAGTATGGCCTCACCCGGCGTCATTATTAAAGTTACCGATTTAAGGTCAGTAATCGATACAAGATCAGTGGTCGATATAAGGTTGTGACATGGGATTGGTCCGAACAACATGATGACGATCTAACGCCGCATACGATAGAGCGCACATTGCAACTTCCGTCATAATTTGAATCGTCCTAATAAGATAAATACGCGTTTGAACTAGCGTTTATGCGCCATGATTTGATAAGTGTGACATGAACATGGGGAGATCATCCAGCACGTAAAGCCACACGTTCGCCTCACCACCTGTTACCGGGTTTCCGTGTGTCCAAATTTTACGGATCAAGCCATTTCCGGATCGCCATGAATAAGTGTGGACTTTGATGCAGCAACTTTGCTGAAGGACATAGAAGTAGCCGATATTGATATTGACTAGTTGAAGTGGAAAGAATCGTGTACGTATAATAGGGACATAGACACGTGATAGTCATGTACACAGTAAATTGCTTAAACTGAAGGGACAAAATGACCTGACGTGGGTCAACGACGAAGATGTAGACAGAGCTGATTTGTTCCAAGGGTTCGAGAAAAATCGGGTGTAACAGAACCGCTTCGTAGATATGACATAGCAAAAATTAAAATTACGTATTAAAGCGCGATCCGTGTTTCTGTGGAATGATTATGAATGTGCAAGTTTTTATGCAGCGAATATTCAAAATAGATGAGACTGTGTGAGACGAATGCACAGGAGGTTCAAAAATATTTGTATGTATGATAAGTAGGGCAATAAAATACTCGGAACAGTCAGTAGATCGCGAAGCTACAGTGAAGGTGCTCACTTATTATTCGATGTACAATGTAGCAACGACTATAAAATATCCAAAGATTACGTGTGAGACAATTAATAATCGATGATATAAGTGGCCACACGGGGTATGGGAAAATCCCGGATACTTTACGAGCGAATAATGGTATTATTTGCGCCCAGGCCCTTCATGTTCAACATCGAATAGGCAGTGAGCTATTCTGGTATTTTATTAGACAGAAATCGAAGCCGGTATATACATTAGATCATATTTATCGGCTGTTTTGAGTGTTAAAATCGGTCAAAGAAGAAATGTCATGATCACAGTGACGTAAATCCTTAATTCAAGGATTAGTCGGGATAAGATTCCATAGCAGGATCAAAACGCAATCGCCGTCAATTGGATTGGTCATTGTGGGTTTGTGAAGTCGAATCACTGATTTGCTGGGCCAAGGTAATGCATTTATTATTCATTATATAAAAATCTGACGTATATAAAATTTAAATTCTTAATAATGGGGTGGAGTGGGGTTTTAAAATTGCGCGATGAGCTTTCAAAACACTCACTATTGCGGACTTCCGACTTACGAGAGAGGAGGGGGGTACTCCGATGCCGTATTTGGAACTTGACCAACCTTGTATACCTATCGTCTGGCAGGTTGCACCCTTCGGTAGAATCGGACGAAGAAGAAGATGTGTTCGACCTAATAGAGACAGGCCTTAAGCTCCGAGAAGATATGCTTCACTCAGTGTTCCGGTAGGTGGCCTCTCGATTGATTTTGCGGGGCGGGCTTACAATCAGATTCTTCAGGAAGCTAGTCGCTCCTGGCCTTTTGTATAATCACAGGGGTGATAACCTACTGACCTTTACCGAGCTCCCTAACCGCTAGGTTGGGAGGCCGCTTACGATGGAGGATAAGGAGGAGGAATTGATACTTGACGAACCCACGGGCCAAATTCTTTCTGGGGTTCTACTCGCACTTGGTCTCGCCACGCAACTGTTTTCAACAAGGGGGGCCAAAGAATGCATTTATTCCCTAAATCAGGCGGGCAGACCATGCACATTATCGTTTTAGGCACAAAGATGTTCCATGTAGATCGCAAATTGAGTAGTATTCGATATAATCTTAAACTTAAACTTCTTTACTCTGTCCTTTGCTCGAAGCAATGACTCTTTATGTGGCTAATAAGAAGTAGCCGGATAATGAAGGACCGGGTCTACTAGCGAGAACCCAGGTCCACCAAGTAGGGACCGGCTAGAGACCGGATATCCAAGCAAGGAACCCAGTTCTATCGAGGAGGGACTAGGTATACCGGTGATAGACTCAGATGTACCGATGGGGGATCGGATCTAAACATGAGAATTCCAGGTCTACCGATGAGGGACCAGGTCTAACCAATGTAAGGCCGCGGTTGGCATTTGTCAGATCCGCTTAACTGGTAATTTGTCAACGTTCTTAGCCTCTAATGGTTCCGCAAGATTTTCTGCGATGAAGGCTTAACCTCTTTCGAGGCCCCTTCTCCTTCGGAAACCCTCTATCCTGAATGTGACCCCTTTTTCCCTTTACCGGGCCGAACTCGATGTCTATAATGCTTAATGAGCATTTTTACAGCCACCATCTAATTACAATCACCGTACAGAGGTTTAAGCACAAGCACATTTTTCCACGTGAAAACCGTACGTCTTTCCTACTAAGCCTTTCCGATGTGAGCATTTCTTAGCTCTTTTCCATTCAGCGATGTCTTCGCCCGGGCCCTGCCCCCCGCCTACCGCAGCGGTACCGCAACCCGCGGTATCCTTGGTCCCTCCGTTCGATATTGCGGAGAGGTCTGTTGCTTCCATGTCCCGGCTTTTTCCATCCCGGCCTTATTATGATTCAGCCGCTGAAGTTCATTAAATTTCGTTGCTTTTCGTCGAACCAGGCACGAATACCTCCGCGTCTTTTTTTTATTCGTCACTTTAGCGCGTGAGCCAGTCGCTTCTGCGACACCCTGTGGTCACTTGGACGCGACCACGGCGACCAACTATGTGATCTCGATGGCAATGAACCCCGCGGACCATTAATAAGCTCGACCACAACGACCACAGCGACCCCGTCGGTGAGCTCCGCGGTAAAGAGTGCAGGAAACCCTCAATAAGCTTGACGCCGGAAATCCCCACCACGGTGGTCTCTCGTCGGTGCGCGACCACTCCGGGCATTTCAGTCGCTCTTAACGCTGCCTCTGGGGATGGTTCGGCCGCCAGTATTCCAGCTTCGCTGGAAGTACAATTAACATTAGTTGAGATGACCTTTCGTGCCGAGCTTGCGAGTACCGGATAGCGACAATTTCATCTCGAGCGGCCATCTGTTTAGGTAAGATTGAGAGTCTCAAGAGTCAGCTGCATAAACGCCTCCACATTATCCGTCGACAACGTGCGTATTCTTATGATAGGAAGATGGCCGACCACTTGCGTTGGAGAACTGAAAACCGTGGGTCCCGGTATGCCTTCCTTGCAACTCAGCGAAAGAATCAGCATACCTAGTGCGGTAGTCTATAGGTGCCCCCCTTGGAAGCTAAGTCTCCGGCCGACGTTTGCTTCGACCCGACGTCAACTCTCAGCAAACGACCTCTTCGAGCGTCATTTCGTGTGCCGGCGCAATCTCGCAAGTCTCTGAGATTCGCCACATCTGGTAGGCCAGCCTCCTCCTCGCTCTAATCCCGGTCTTTTGGTGGTGCTTCGTGTCCGGTCACACTGCCGCCATCAAGTGATTCTTCCAGCAGTGACTACGAGGTGGTTCGGGTGAATCTAGCGAAGTCGCGGGCCTTAATTTGGCGACCAACCGAGACCTCATGCGTCCACGTGCCGCAACTTCTGCCAAGCCCTTCCCTCGTTCTACCGTAATGTCGGCCGTTCACGCTCTGAGTGTATCGACCTCCACGAGATCTGCAAATTCTGTACGTTCGTCCGCCTTAAAGAAAACGAGAAACCTTCAAGCCCCACATTTCCTACGCGGTCCAATAAGTCCACATCTTTGGCGATCACGTCTCCCGATCTAGCCAGTTTGATACCACCTTCGGCATCTGGTAAGAGTCCCGCCGGTCCGCTGGACCCGTCGCTGAAGCGAGCGGTGTTTGGATCGTCCGATTATGACATCAAATTGACCCCAGGCAGATAGAGTACTACAACTTTCGTATTGGATGCGGACCTGGACTCGGAATTTTCCTTCACTCTCGCGTCGACAGCCATGATTCCTAATCTTATGCGTCCGAAGTTTTAAGGTAGGCAGAAGTGGCGCCATAGTTGGTGGACCTCGACAACTCGTGGTTTATTATCACGATTACTTAAAATGACTTGGTCAATCACCTGGAATTGCCTTGGGGCTAGTTTGGTCCACCGGACGGCGGCATCGACCGACGCGTGGAAGTCCTCACTCGTGAATCGAGCGATAATCGAGAACCTTTTAATCTCTGACCAGTAATTAGCCGCCAGAGTCTATCCCCCTACCTGTATCGTTCCTACCGGTGGTCCAGCTCGCCGACTTGGTTGCCGCCTATAAGCAAATTGATAGATCTCGTAGCCAGGCACTCTGGCTGGCGACCTAATGTCTGTTGATTCTCAAGGAGCAAGAGACCACCTATACCTTCCTCGCCTTCTACTATAATACCCGGAGAATAATTCGAGGTCGAGGGGTCCTATAGTGGCGCATAGTGGCAAGGCTTATTTTCTAGAAGATGAACAAGGGTTACTGCGACTTCGACATCTTCCTGGACCCATAATTAAGCAACCTCTCGCGTCCCCGCGTCGTAATATATTAATATCCTGGGCATGGGGAAGAGTCAAACCGCTCGACCTGATTATAGCTTCCCAGATCTCTGATTCTGCGTCACCGTGACTCACGCAGTATCGGCTGTCTTTACAGCCTCAACCTACGCCTTGGTCCCTCGCATCAAGAACAAATTTTTTCGTCTCCACAGATTTATTTAACGTGACTATATTGATTTCTTCCATTCATCGCTTTGACTCAATATGCCGGAGCCTCCTATCCTCTTCCTTGTGCGTTATTATTCTGTGGTTAAGCGACAAGTAAAATACGCGATAAGAGAAGAGATCGCTCTCCCGTTACATCCCGAGTTGGCAGACACTTAGTAGCGCCGGCCCCAAAACTGGTCGGATTGCGTACACTGGACTGTTAGACAAAACAGCATGTCAGATCAGACAGGATAAGACCTACGATGTAAGGGTAAAGTACAAGGGGTAATGGTTATAAGTCATAGGGACGATTTAATTGGCAAGGGGGCGATTACGTTGAAAATCAGTTAAAAAAAACCAAGATCAACGGGGCGAGTTCGTGATTGGCGATCAGGTTGGTGACCGGCGATCAGGTTGGCGATCGCGATCAGGTTGGTGTAGTCCACGACGAGCTATTGCAATTGAAGAATTGTGTACCACACCATGTGCTTTGCGATCAGCGAGGCGATCTCGATCAAGGAGGCAACCAAGATCTTGATTGGCGATCAGGTATGTGATCTCGAGCAAGCTAGTGTGGGTTGCACCAAATGATCGGCGACCAGAAGTGAGACTGCGATCGGACAAGTATATCAAGTGTTTGCCACGCGAGTGCAAGATTTATACCTTCTGGAGAGAGAGACATGTGGCATGCAATGCCTACGGTATGAAGATAGGGAGAGGGTTGTTGGGTTTGATTGGTTAACACCAAACAAAGCTTAAATTTCTTCTAAGCACACGTGTCAACTTTTCTTTCAGGTTAAATCATTGGCCATCCGACGTCAAAAAAAGTTTCATATTTAATGATGTGATACATCTGGATTGTTTGACCAAGGATAGAGAACCCTCACCCCCCCCCTACAACTGCGATTAGACGCTAAAATCCCTTTGTGGTCAAAGATTTAAGACCACGAGACGGCTCAAGTGGTTAGAAGGCTCGCGAATAAAGGTCTACATTTTGGACAAGGCGATCTGTTACAGATCAGGGCGACTCATAACGAGTACCTTACAAAAATACAAGTATTCCCGTGAACAATCCCACGAAATCACACTAACCCAAATCGCGGTGTGAAGATTTCCACACCTTGATGAAATATCTACCCCATCCAAACACGGTCAAGTTTTCCAATAACAATAGTCCACCTGGAAGAGTACAACCCGCCCCACCGACGGGTACACAAGGTGAGGAAGGCTATCAAGAAAACAAAATCGGAGTATCCTCTCCGTTATTTGGTCTTCCGGGCTCCAGTGGAGAGTTGGTATCGCATCTCAAAAGAGCGATCCTCACTCCACCACAATAGTGCGCGCTTCCGGATTTTCTGGTGACTCGGGATTTTACCGTGAGTCCCTGAGTATAGATGTGGCGATTGAAACTGAACCCGGAAGGCTAAGAGATCGCTACAGACGCGTGAGCCTGAAGGGTTCTCAGCTCAAAAAAATGCTGGGAGAGGCTCTAGTAACAAGAAATGAAAAATGGAAAAGTAAGCACTCGATTCGGGAGAAAAAGCTCGACCCCTTCTGAGGTCCTTTCGAGTACCATCGCGGATCGTGATACAAAGCATGATTCGCAGGGTGGAATCCCATCGATTAAGGCCGAACAAAATTTTCTTAAGGCCACACCCGCAATCTTGAGAAAAGAGATGTCGAGAACGACGTGGGTAAAGAATACATCAACCAAACTAGACCGACGCGATCAGATTAAAAAAACAATCTCAAATTCAATTAAACTCGTGGAAATTGGAATGAAGTTGAAAGGGTGGCAGTGAGAATAGTTGGCCAAGTCGTACGAGTGGAAAATGCTTATGATTCTACTATCAAATTACCCAGTATCTTAAGTGCTGAATCCAAAACTGATAGAAAATTTTCAAGGTCCAGTAGCGATCCCGACAAGTGCATCAAACATGCTGAAGGAAATCTACGGGATCATGTAACTAGTATGTGAAGCTAGATTCATGGTGAAGATGTTCGATGCTAGTAACCTGTTATAGCTCGATCAAGATCAGATCACTTACGCATGCCGATTAATTAATTAAAAGTTGATTCCTCTCACAGGAATATCTAAGACCGAAGATCAAGTGATCACCGCGATCGCAGACATGACGAATGAATATCACACCGGATCGTCGCAGAAGAGTCAGCGGAACCCGGGATCGAGTCAAATGACTCGATCGGTATTCACCGGAGTCGCTTGACCCCATGGGATACGCATATCTGCTTGATCGCTCAAATGGAATTAAACCCTAGCCGCGATCGGCTGCTATACGCGCCACCGAAGATGACACATCGCTTATCTAAGGACAACTGCTGTCTTACATCGATAATGCTATGATTAAATTTGAACAGGGATAGCGGAGTCAAGCCTGTCGAGTGATCTATTCACGTCAGGCGGTCTTGATGCTAAGAGATCAAGAAACCTTTGTTACGGATGTCGATGTGGGATCTGTCGGATCTCTATAAGGCCGATCTGATATCGGTGGTCTCGGAGGTCATACTTAATACGAGTCGTAGCAGGAGGACTTGAGACGCCTATTAATGGCGCCTTCGGAAGTTTTGTTGAATCAAGGACCGTCTCCTGAGCGTATTCGTTTCTCTGTGATCGGAGGAATGAAAGACTTTAACAATAGAGATCGAGACGAAGATTGCGCTAGGAGCTGGAGAATAGCAAGGTCAAGTCTACGTTCCTAAGGGACCCATTAATGGATGAAGAATAATGCTGGTGTTCGTTAATCTACTTACAGGAAAGGCGCAAAATTGACTCAGCAAATTGATTCGTGCTACTTGCCTAATGTAAAACTATCTGGCCAAGGCTTCTATGGTACATTATATAGGATGTGGTGAGTTGAATGTCAGACAGCATTACCACGCGCGCAAACAATCAGACGAAACCCCTCTGAAGTATTTATACCGATTTAGTGTGGCAGAGATCCGAGCCAAGGTCGCAATTCGAGATGGCCGACAAGCTACGCGGCGTGAACATGTTAAGCATTTGATTGCTAAGCTGGACGATCTTAGTTTGGCGAAACAGTTGACTTTGCTGCGATTATCGGATGACGACGACATGGAAGAAACGTTGCGTGTGTATCATAGATTGAAAAACCGATTGACGGAAGCGTCGATAGGACCGGATAAGTTTCATCAGCGATCAAAAATTGACGCTGATCAGGTGCCGTCAAATTTGACCGAGCAGAATGAGCAATCAGAGTGAAAACGGGAGCGGTATTTCGGAGTCGGATTTTTGTGAATCGGAAGATGATGCGGACCGACGTCAAATTTATGCAACGAATGCCTCCAACCAAGTAAAGATAAGATAAGATCATCGTGTGTATCATGAAGAAGCTGATCGGGTGGAGCTACATGATCACGGAGAACGATCATAAGCGTGCATGCACTGTAGATAGATCAATCGTAATGATCGGGGATGCTAGACGAGATTGACTTGCCAATTTTCCGGCCGCAAAGGGACCATATTGGACAGGTGTTTCTACGCGTGCTCTGCTTGTGGAAAAGTACATGAGCGTGTCCAGTGCCCTTTAGAAATAAATTGATCTTAAACATAATGCGCAAGTCGTATGTGCCTACCAATCACGTTGGAATGTTTCTGTCTGAGTCGGAGGAGATGTTTAACAAAGAAGCACGCCAAAATGGAATCTGGTACGAGCCGAGCGTTGTAGGCTCTGTATATATGCATTCGTTGAGAGACAGTTGAAAGATCCAGAGGTTAACGATCAGGCCGAGCCGTTCGCTAATATACGTATTGATTTAACTTGTGCCCCGGCGATTTCAAGTATGCAACGAATTGATAAATTCACCCGATCAGCCGTGAAGATGGAGCTAGATCTCGCGCCATACGAATTACGTGGATATTGCAATTACAACATCCCTTGGAAGTGGTTCAAGCAGGCGAAAACAATTGGCAAGATCAATAATGAGAAAGCCACTATGCTGTTTGATTACGGTGCTGAGTGCCAATTATCGATAATACCTTTGCTCGTGGGGTTGGGTACATGATCGACGAAAGCCGGACTTTAAGGTGTGTCGGTATAGGCGATAACGCATACATGACGGGTGGATGCACGAAGATCAGGATCACATTGGACGGTTCACTACTATATTATTCTAACGTATGGGTCTGTGGTCAAGTGAGTCACGAGGCTATATATACTAGGCATGGACTTCATGGTCCCAGCCGGGATTCACTTGTATCTAGCGGACGAAATGCTATGTTTACCCAATAAAGTCCGCATATGTCTAGCGGGGCGTAAGCCACTCTATAAATCGACGATTGAAGCGATCAACATTAATATTCAACATGTGGTGATCTCCGTCGGCAAACCGACAGAAGTGAAGATATGTGTCGCGCCACCCAGAGCTAAACCTTAGGTAAGACGAGACGTGGAGTGGGTGCCAACTGCTACTTACGGGCCGGGCAGGATAAACTACCTACTGCTCACCATCTTAGACGATTACGATGTGATTTGCGCTTGGGGCACCCGGTAGGATTGTGTATGTGAGCGTACATGATACCTCGATGGCAAATATACGTGTCTGTGGGGTCGCGATGTTATAACGAATGATAGACGCTAGCATTTGGCGCTACAACCGATCGGAAAGAAGTCTTGCCAGAAGCGTGTAAAGGACCATCGTACGAACAGCAATCATACCCTACGCTGAGCAAGAATTAAAACGTTAAATGGTAAAGATAGAAGATGAGGCGATGGATTGTAGTGCTGACGATTCACAACCTGATCGAAACACGATCGAAGAAGATATATTTTAAGATGTTATTAATAATGAGAGCAATGATCGCTCCACGTAAAACGATTCACGATTGATAAAGGTACTTGTGACAGGTCATACAACTGACAAGACGCTAGACGATGATCGTACGCAAATTATGTCAAAGGAATCTAGCAGAGTGCTGACGCCGATAGTGACAGAGAAGACCGGTTGCGATGAATCTGATCGGGATCAAAGTCGATCTATCCATCAAATAGACGCAATCCCGATTATGGATGGTGAGGGACAATAACAGTCCAGAGATCAGTCGAATAAGATCGCGAGGGACGGGGAGGAGCGGTGTGTGCAGCACGAGGAAGATGTATATAGACCAACGAAAGCCTCTTCGTCAAGGTCTACGATCCAAGGGTGCATGGAAGTCGATAGGTCGCGAGATCGGCCTGAGGAGCCACTCCCTGTAGTGAAGACGGTCGACGGTATAGACCTAGACAAAAATGTCAACGATTTGCTTCAAGAAAAATGTCAGGTGTCAGACAGATGGAAGTGCAACAATTTGCTGCAAGGAATGTCCAGCTGTCAAACAAATGGATGTGAGTTACAAAAAAGCCCGGGCGATTGGTGAAAAGAGATGACGTAGATTTGATCGATGAAAGCAGAAGGGTTGAAATTCGTCCTCAGTTCTACTTACCCTTCATACAGAGCTTTTGTGTTTTGTTTGCTTCGGTTTCGCTTCCTCGCCGCGTGTAAGTGACGTCGAGAGCACGTAACCTTGTGTTCATTCAACACAAGGTATTGTCATTCATTTGACAAGAGCGTGCTCCGTTACATCTGGTAACTCCTTTGTAGTCCGCCTAACGACCACGACCATCTCATTCAACATGAACATCTTATATGATTAGGAAAGATTTGTCGCCACGCGTGAATGATACAACCATTTGAGTGACATCGAATGGAGTGAAGTAGGACGTATGATTTCTACCGTAGGTAAATTTGCCATTAGCGCCATGTTGGAGTCTCTTAATTGAGACCAAAAATATGCCGATATTTAAATTGATGTGTCTCTAGCCCATTTTTGTCGACTTGCGACCACCACTTAATAGTTTCGTGAGCAGTGTAAAGGCTTTACATATTTCTTCGTTGATGTTTTTAGCGTAGTAGTTGATAATACCGGCGAGTTGGAGCTTAGTGCCAGGGTCTGAGGATGCATTGTCGCGAATGCCTCTAGAATTAGGGCGTTTCGGTCACCGCTTATCTCTTTGACAACGTGGCGTATATAGATGTAGTATCCATGCCAAATTTGTTCTGGTTTCTTGGATGTATTGAGACAGTCGCTGAGGCGTGCTTGTGATAGCTTGCACCGGAAGTCATCTCGCAAGGCTATTTGTACTTCTTTGTAAGTTGGTATGCGGCCATTAGCGTTGAGAAACTCGTCCAAAAATTGAAGTAAAACGTCGTATGCGGCGCTATCAAGAAATGTGACGAAAAAGTTTCATGTAATTCGTCGCTGTTATTTGAGTTGTTTCGTCAACTTTCTTTTGTATGGCTTCTTCAAACTTGCGCGTGAATAGGTCAAAACCAGCGGCAAGATCAGGGTACTTGTCCCTGCCGGTAACATTTCCACTTGACTCCCTTGATGCGGGGCACTGTGTGGAATGGTAGGACATGAGGCGGCATCCTGGCAGTACAAGGTATTGGACGCGGAGGTGTCAGGACGCTTCCTGGTGGCGGCGGTGGCGGAATTTGTGGCCGAATTGGACATTGTGCTGGAGTCGGGCCTGATGTCGGTGGCGACGGAGTTGGTACAGAAACGAGTAATTGTGAAAATGGTACTTAAAAATCGTTATTAGCTGGATGGGAACTTGTGTCTTGAAATTCAGTGGTAAATTGTTGGTCGCGGTCCGTAAGTGGTGTGTGACTCGACGTAGGTAGGGATAATTTTTGTAATATAATATCGTGACTGCAACGTAGCGATCGTAGTTGTTCCTCAAGAGACGTTCGAATGGCGATGTCAGTAGCCAGGCAATCTTCGACGGCAGTGGTACGAGCGGTTTCGTGTACTAATTTCATTTTAAAGTCGTTCTGACAGCTGTTGGGCCTCAGACATGCGACGACGTGCCACATCTCGGGCTACACGATGGTGATAGATTGATGTCTGCAGTAGATCTCGGGCTTCTTTTTCGGCTTGAAACGCTCGCGCTAACGAATCTTGTGTACATTGGCGAAAGCGTTAATGTTCTTTGAGATCCCAACGGTGGTGATATGCTCAGCCTGAAGGCGGTCATTGCGCTGGGTGAGGCGAGTAATGTCTTGGTGGAAGCGCTCCACATCGATTTGTTGCTCTGCGCGGTAGTCGGTAATCGCCATTTCACTCTGTCTTTTGACTTGATATACCTGTTCTTGAATCGCTCGTGTTCGTTCAGTTTGTACTGCGTTTGTAGCAGTAAATTCAGTAATTCTTTGTCGACTTCTGTCGTAAACTTGATACGCTGATTGGCAAGGTCCTCAATCAGCTTCGAACGGTGTTCAATAAGTTAAGTTACTGTCTCTTGAAGTGCATTACGCTGGTCGCATACTATCGTGACGTCGTGTTGAGCTGTTAACAGCAGATGATGTAGCTCTTGATTGTGATGCGTGAGAATAACAACTTGTGATGGGGTAGCAGTGACAAATATTAACGCATCGTCTCTTTCAGAGACTGCATCGGTAAGAGAGGCTTGCATTTCGACCAGAAAAGTCGCAATCATGGCGCCTGCCTTGACGACAGCATTTGTCGCGTCTATTAAGAGCCGTCGTACTTGAGGGACGGGTGCAAGCTTAATATTATGTAGTAAGCGCGCTTGGACCGTCATGAGAGATGCTGCTTATGTTAGCGCTTTCCAGGCTGCGAGAGCAAGAAATTTGTTTCTACATGTAGTTGATGTGATGTTCCTGAGGGAATCCTCTGATGAGGAAGGGCTGGATAGTGCGAGACGGCTCTCTGACATGAGTGCGTCTTCGTCACCGACCAGCCGATCCATTAATTTCCTCTCTTTTTAGCTCAGGAAAAAAGACTTGAGCTCAGAACTAGTTGGCAGAGGACTCTTGTATAGAAAATATTTATTAGTCCCATAAGGGTTTATCCCACAATGAGACAGGACTGTGTTTACTTCTGTTGTTATAATTGCAGTGATTCATGACGCTGAATATGATTTCATGCATGTTTCAAAGAATGTTCTGAAGATCTGGAGCCTTGGTGGTAATTACACTTTGTAAGTTGAATTTTTAACTCATGTCGATTGTATTCACCTGCCATTTTCGCTCGCACCAAGCTATTTAGTGCTCTTCACGAACTAGAAGGCTGCAAAGCTTGCAAAGCTCTTTCGTTGTCAGGCAAAATTTTTTTGCTGATGTGCCACTGGCTCAAAAGATATTTGACGTTATTATCTTCAAAAATAGAGTGGCTAATGCATTCATCATCGCCAGTTCACGATCAATGATAAACGTCTTTGATACCACCTACAAAGCTAAAAAAATATGTTTTATGTGCCGTAACGTCCATAGGTAGTCTTTCGCAAGTTCCCCAGCCACTAAACAGTACATAAAGGTAAATATTTAATGCGTCGCCGTGACACCAACAACATACATTATAAAAAATCCAAAACGGTTGGTCTTGTACGCTTGATGGATCAACCAAATCTTCCTGGCGCTAAATCGGCGGCAAATATCTTTGGCGGAAGGGGAAGTGATTAGTAGGTGTGTCAGTTCTCGTTGAGCATCAAATTTAGCAAAAGATGGTGCATCAGATGTAACGAGGCACCGACGACTACGTACTGGTCAACCAGTACGGAGTTTATTATCACTGACTGTAGTGATAGTCAGTTCCCAGCTAGGTGTAGAACTACACAGAGGAAGATAGAACAACCAAGGTGAAAGACTCTAGTCGTAGAAAAAGTGAAACTGGTTTTACTATAATTAGGTCCTATAACTCTTGTATCTCTGTTTGTCCTGACTTTATTATAATAATGTAACTAAATGTATGTTGACGTCTACTCACCACCCATTGCGCGCGTCTAGCAGCGACTGGTGGGTTAGAATCAACATCATATCAACCAATGAGTAGACCCTTCGGTCATCTTCAACAATATCATCATGCTCTGTGATATTGTTAAAAGAATATTCAACGTAATATTATTGATTGTCAGATTGTTTAAAGGACAATATCATGTAACGGGCTACCCCGTTACATCACCCCTCCCTTAACTGATTGTCACCGTGTGACTATCGAACTTTTGTGGCCACCCGTTGGATGCCATCGGGACGGGGAGTAATTGTTACCCAGATTCGTTCATTCTGACTTTGCCTCGCATAGTTAACATGTCTATGCGGGTTGACTTAAAGACGACACAGCCTGTTGATGCGCCCGACTCTGCAGCAGACAACTCGTCGTCTGCTGATCGTTCTCAGCCTGCAGCAGGTGTTGCTGCAGGCGCATATCGAAACTCATGCACACAGTGACCCCGAGTTATGGGTCAGCTACTCTGGCGAGTCAGATGTGTCTGACTCGGAATAGCCTTTAGAGGCATCGCGTTCAACTGCGATGCCTCGTCCATCAAGAGACGTGCCTAACGTACGGGCTCGCGACATGCGTCACATTCTGTTCGGCAGTGATGATGAAATTGGTGATGAGATGGGCTACTCATCACCACGATCAACTCGTGCACCTTTGCACGAGAGATTTGACGATGGTGCGAGCCGTCGACATACTGATAAACGTGGTACCGACAAAGGTACCACTTTGAAGCGTGATGAGCTGAAGCTGTGGCGTTTGCCTGAACAGCTCATCCATAGCTTGTCTCACGAGACAAGTCAACGCCATCGAATACCCTTATTCGGTGCGACTGAGCTTCACTGCTTGAGCTCCAGCGCGAACAACTTTCGCGCTGAGGAAGAATTTTATCTCGATGTCTTCCTTAGACATCGATGGTACAACAGCAACCAAAAGCGTGACAAGGTCTCGCTTTTGGCTGCGTGGAACGCGTTCGTCCAAAACGTTAAGAATTTTGGACGAGAAGGGTGGCTTAAGAAACTTGAGGCGACACGCCTCAGATTCGAAAAGCGAACGCCAACCGGTTCAAGGTACCGGTTGCACTGTTTCTCGAGTGAAGCAGACATCCCTTGCCTCACATGGGGTGACCCTTGTGCGAGTTGTGTTGACAACTCGCAGCGTGCACATAGGGACGTGTATTCCTCAAGTTCGCCCTGGGGTAGGGCACACATCTCGTCTGAGATGCGTGACGCGATTGCAAACTTGCAATCCGTCTACAAGCGCCTGGGGCGCGTGTTTACCGATGGGCCCTCGGACGTATCGGATGGGTCTCGTCATACTGGTGGACGATACCTTCAACGTCAGCCATCAGCTGGGATCGAGGTTCCCAGCTGTCATACGACGGTTGGTACCCACGGCAGCGGACAAGATAACTTGTCCGCTCCCCATTCTTCTCCTGGTGGCTCAAGATTTGCCCCACGTGAAAGCGTAGACCACCTTGAGAATCCGATAGTGGTTCTGATGGCGGTGGAAAGACAAGATCAGGCTCAACCGCCGGGCTTGCAGGAGACTTTGGGTAACCATGAGCGTTACATGACAGAGTTGAGGGAGGACGTCGATGACGAATTCGATCGTCGGCACGACTCAACGGCGACCGTACGACGTCTCCGTACCGGTCGGAAGAAATACCGATCAGATTTCGCGTCCCTTCAATTCGAGAGCGAACGCGAGAATCATAATTAGCGCGACGAGCTAGATTCGGCTCGTCGCGAGGCCGCGTCGCTGAAGGACCAACTTGAGTGTTTGGTCTGTGCTCACAAGAATCTGTTGAGGATTCTTGAGCGTGTCGGCTGTCTACGTTCTCGCAAGAGGCCTCGTACTGATAGTACGGGCGGGGATGACCAACATAGAACGTAGGATGCGTGCGCATCCTGAGAGGCGACTCAATCGTGTATTCATTGCTCTTGGGGTTCAACAAACGAAAGGGACCAATGTATTTTGGCAGTAATTTACTACTGCCGACACTAGTGACTACATGCCCAGGTAAGTTTGCCGTAGACAGTAGTACTAGGTCGTTAATTTTAAGTGAAAGAACATTTGATCTTCCATTTTTGACTGCGTTCCGTTTCTGACGGTCCACGCATTTGCGATGGAGTCCTAAACGAAACGGACTACCGCCTCTCGAGTTAGCAGGAAGTTCTCTGCTGACTCTTTGTTTTGCCTTTCAGTGCGCTTTGTGCGCACTCCTAGAAGGAGAATTTTATATTCAGCGAGGTTGTCCTCTTCCTCGCTGGAATAATCGTTGACGATGCTAAATATACCAGCATCATCATCATCATCCGAGTCAATAATAGGTTTGTCGCTATTATTGAGGTGATCTTCTTCATCGATGTCGACCTGATCGACATCAGCATCATACGTGACGACGTCAGCGTCGACA
Source organism: Hyaloperonospora brassicae (assembly GCA_947650285.1). Taxonomy (NCBI): domain Eukaryota; phylum Oomycota; class Peronosporomycetes; order Peronosporales; family Peronosporaceae; genus Hyaloperonospora; species Hyaloperonospora brassicae. Next base: position 81,118 of record CANTFL010000654.1, read on the forward strand.
CGTGATGAGCAAGAGCCAAAACAGTTTTGCTCGAGCGAACCATCCCCCTCTTATCCAAGAGTCACACTCTAGAATGGTGGGCACACGTAGGTGGCGTAAGCCATTCACGTAGAACGGTGTGTGCTGTGTGGAAGCATGCACCGAATTATTGATGGCAAATTCGACCATCGGCAAGAACTCACTCCAACTTGAAAAGGAGTGGACGTATCCTCGAAGGATCTCTATGAGGACACGGTTTGCACGTTCCGTCTGACCATCTGTTTCATGATGGTCAGAAGTGGACATTTTCAATCGTGTTCCGAGAGAACGGAACACGGTTTGCCAAAATGCCGCTGTGAACCGAGGGTCAAGGTCGGATACGAGTTCACGGGGTAACCCGTGGGGTCTGAAGACCGTGTTGATGAAGACAGGCGCACAACCGTGGGCGTTGATCGATTCTGGGACTGCAGCAAGATGTACCATCTTGCTAAAAACGATCCAAAACCACAATAATACCATTATTATTGTTAGTGTCTTCGAGAAACCCGAAGACAAAGTCCATGGAAACGGACTTCAAACACTCTGCCGGGACCAGCAGAGGTTGTAACGGTGCACGGAATGAAGGACTAGGCTTCACCCGTTGACAAACCTCGCAAGAACGAATGTACTTGCGGACAAACAGATACTGGCGTGGCCAGTAAAAGTCACGACTTACCGTAATCTAAGTCTTTTCTCTACCACGATGGCCGCCTGTTGGGGCATCGTGACACTCGAACATGATACGAAAATGCAATTCATCATGATCGGGAACGACGACACGAGTCGTGTCGTCGGCAACTGCTGTATAGTACAGCAGTCCGTTGCGTTTACTATACCGATCCGAGTAGGAACGGTATAGAGCCGACAAATCCGTCAAGAATTTCCGGGATAGGTTCGCAAGGTGACCGACCCATCAAACGAAGGAGAATCATATCCTCTGCGTATGCCTTTCGTACGTCGTCAAGTAAACTTGACGACGGGACACTGACTGACAGTGCCGCAACAGTGGGCTTATCCTCACTGTTGAATTGGGCGTCCGGCTCGAAATCGGGCCGGCGCGAGAGCGCATCAGCGACGACGTTTAGTCGTCCTGGTTTATACTCCACGAAGAAAGACGCCCACCTCTCTATCCTTTGCGAGAGGTGTGGACTATTTACGGCCGTGCGTAATGACGCATGGCCCGTATATACGATGAACGGTCTATCTCCCAATTGATAGACCCGGAACTTAGCCAGTGCATATTTCAGGGCAAGGTGTTCCTTGTCATGCACTGGGTAATTGCGCTCAGCTTGTTGCAGCTGACGCGATTGATAACAGATGACTCGCTCCGCGCCATCTGCGTCGAACTGCATTAACGCACAGCCGATTGCAAAATCGCTGGCGTCACAGACCACATGAAATGGTCTGTTCTGATCTTCAATCGCCAAGATCGGCGATTGCATCAAGCTTTGCTTGATACCCTCAAAGGAACGCTGGCACTCAGCGTTCCATGACCACTTCACATCTTTCTTGAGCAAGCAAGAAAGATGAACATTCATCTCGGCGTCATTGCGCGAGTACTTGTGCAAGTACGCCGCTAGCCCGAGGAACTTCCTTAGTCCCTTTACATCGACTGGCACTGGCCAGTCAGTGATCGCCTTGATCTTTTCGGGATCAGGGCGTACGCCGTGTTTACCCACAATACATCCAAGAAGTGGTATTTCGCCAGCCGCGAATACACACTTCTTCAGGATAACATACAACTTCTGCTTGCGCACAAGTCGAATAACCTGACGAACGTGTGTTCTGTGACCCTCCACGTCCGTCTTTCCGTTCATAGCCCAGCTATGGACGAACACATCGTCAAAGTAACTCTGTGCAAAATCCCGCACAGGTGTCAACAGATCTGTAACACATCTGTTGAATGTTGAAGGGGCATTACTCAGCCCCTGTGGCACCACTAGCCTTTCCCACATCATACCGCTGGGGGTGGTCACTGCTGTGTACGGGATGTCCCGTTCACGCATGAGGATCTGATATAATCCGTCCATCAGATTCATGGACGAGAAGATGGTACTGTTTGACATGCCATCTATGATTATGTCCTTCCTCGGTATCGGCGTCTGAGACGGTACCGTTGCAGCACTCAACTTGTTGAAGGCGTGCACTGTCTGCCATCATCATGTGGCCTTTCGCACACAGAAGATCGGAGAGCTGTGAGGGGATGTCGATTCCCTCACGTTGCCCGCTGTTAAGCGATCGGCAAAGAACTTGTCGATCGCTGGTACTTGTTCACGAGGCAGTGGCCAGTGCTTCATGACACAATACTTCGAGCCCGGCTTGATCTCAATCTCGTGTCGAGTGCCTTTGTCCTTAGGCAACTCGCAAGGTACGGATTCAGGGAACACATCCTTGAATTCGATCAAATCCTTATACAAAGGATTTGCCCGAAGCGACTCCAAGGATTCAGACGTGTATCGCTCATTTCGAGTCTTCTCATTGATGACGCTTACGTCAATCGATGAGCTGCTGAGAACCCGTTCGTTCTCAGCAAATACTGTTGCCGACCGAATATCGATAACGTACTCGTCCTCCGCCACGAGTACACATATCTGCTTGACTTTACCACTGCGCAGATCACGCAACAACCGTTTCGGGTCTTGCGGGGGCAACTGAGTTATCTCCGAAGTTTGTTTAGGAGGCACAATTAGATCAAGCGTGTAAGCGTCTACGCTTGATGCATCATTAACCAAGACATTCAATGTCTCGATCACCTCCTGGAACTTTCACAGGATCTGGGTGAGCTTTCTCTACAATGTAGTGATCATCTACATTGTGTTCTTGTACAGTCGCGCTAACGACCGTACCACGAGTGAGGCCATCGCACTCGCTCTTAGTAGACCCACGTGAGTGTGAGCGTTTCAAGATATTTTTATGTCTTCATCGAAGGAACAAGTAGCAGGTATAGTAACTGATTGATGCTGCCAGCTCACCCTTGGCTCATATCTCCTAAGCCAAGGTAGTCCTAAGAAAACATCAAACTTGTCACCCAGGTAAACAAATGATGTTATCATCATTGTAATGTTCGCCTTTTAACGTGTAGTGGATTCCGTCTACACGTATATTCATAGTGATCGATGCGCCTGTCGCTAGGCGCACCGTCATTATCGTTGGAGGGATCTCCCGCTCCAAAAAGATGATACTTCCAGCCTCAAGCGACTGGCGCCAAACAAAATTGCTCGACGCCCAACGTTAAACTAGGGCGCGAAGTGACAAGTCCTTTGTCACTTTTAATATCAAGTTAATAAGGGACAACTCATCACCAAATGCAGAGACAAACAGGGACTGCGTGTCGGGAGCAACCTTCGTCAAGAGATTTGCAAATTTTCTTGTTGTTGCTGGATCAGCAGGGCGCTCCGCGTATACTGATCCCGATCATATTTTGATGGTTGGCTTCGCTGTAGTGGCTTTGCAACAGCATCGGACCCTCACCCTCCAGTTCTTCTTACTAATGGACGATTACTGCGCTTAGCACCGCGAGGTACTGAGCGGGGGATACTGCATTCATATGCGTAGTGTCCCAGTTTATGACAGCGATGGCATCTCACCGATTGCTTGTCATTCGCAGGGCGAGCTTTCTCACCCTCGACATGACAGAGGTCCATTGGTTCTGGACCTCCGACTGCTAATCGTCTCTGTGGACGATGCGAGGTCAACGTAGCGTGAGACTGTCTCACACTATAATCTTCTTGCTCCGCTGCGAAGATTGATTCGGAGAGAGTCTTCAGATCTCCGCGGAACAGGTGGTCCCTGACGGGACCATCGGACAGCCCTTGAATGAATATTGTGATCAACACAAATTCACTCACAGGGTTCACTACCATGCAGCTTGCAAGGTAGCGTACATGCTGAGCGTAAGCGTGAACCTTACGCTTACCCTGTTTAATTTCGAGGAGTTCAAATAGTGTTCTAAACTATGCCCTGGGAGGCTCAAACATCTCGCTGATCACGGTCTTGGAGATCCTTAACGACGTAAACACGTTTGGGTCGTGCAACTTGAGATTCTGGGCCCAATTCCTGGCATCCCTGCCAAGTACGACTGAGCGAATGCAACTTGCATTCTCTCATCGTCAACGCGACGAGCCCTGATGGCATCGTCGACTTCGACTAACCTTTTTAACAGGCGTCGTTCTCGGCTCCGTGTACTAGGAGATCTCTAGATTTATAGACCCCGGTCAACGCTCCCGTGTCGAATGCACGGACTGAGACTGTATCAGTTCTTCGTTCCGCTGGTGATCTTGTTGTTGCAAAAGGGCCACCTGCGCTCGCGACGCATCAAGTTCTCGCTGAAAGAACTTGCTAATGACGTTATGCTGATGATATCTACCCCTTGTGGATAGCATGGAACAGATAGCTTCTTCCCTAACGATCGAATTCATTCTTTTGATCGCACTCCAATCGTTCGATCGCACACCAATAGACATCACTTGAATGGGAGTAGCTACACAGATTTCGTGAGATCTGTCGCCTTCGTCTTCGTCCAACATGTTCATGTTGGGCAATGCGAGTGAGGTCCTTGGACGGACTACAAAGTGCTACCAGGTGAAACGGGGCACTGCTGACTGCGTACTGGTCAATCAGTACGGAGTTTACTATCACTGACTGTAGTGATATTCAGTGCCCATCTAGATACAGAACCACACAGAGGAAGGTAGAGTGACTAAGGTGAAAGACTCTAGTCGTAGGAACAGTGATACTGTTATTAATAAAATTAGGTCCTATAACTCTTGTTTCTCTGTTTGTCCTGACTAAATTATACTAATGGAACTAAATGTATGTTGACGTCTACTCACCACCCATTGCGCGCGTCTAGCAGCGATTGGTGGGTTGAAATCATCGCGATATCAACCAATGTGTAGACTCTTCGGTCATCCCAACAATATCACCATTCTTGTGATATTGTTAATAGAATATTCAACGTAATATTCTCTAGTGTCAATTTCTTTATAATGACAATTTTCATGTAACGGGATACCCCGTTACATCAGAGAGTTCTTCACGCCATCAAGTTGAGCAACAAGCGGTGAACGACCAGCTAGAATGCGAGCCTTCTCTACTTGCTTGACATTGTATATATTTTGAGGGAATATTGCTATTCCACGGCGGCGCATTTTAGCCACTATTTGGGCAGTTTCGGGTGATCAACTGCAGCTTGAATCACTTCTTTGCGTTGCTCTTCAGTCAGCGCACGTAATTATGGATGAATGTATTGGTCGGTAATGCGTCCGTGGTTGTGATCGTGGGTGCCAACTTGAACTTCCCAGTGATCTTCTTGTTCAACTCGGCGAAGAGAACATTGGAACATACAGCCTGTCCCACGTCGGGACCGAACTCGATTGCGTTTGTTAAATGGGAAACTTGTTGTCACTTTAGGTGCGCATGAACACTGCAAAGTAACAGCTTTGATGCCACCTTCTTTCTTATTCCAGACTCGCCTGGTGTGCAGAACAGTCATAATGTAGCCTTCATCAGCATGAATTGAGTTGAGAACAGCCCACGTATTTTCTAGGCTAGCAAAGCTGGTGTTGATATGTTCGTGGTAACTATCCATTGACAGCTGTAACGGGGCAGCCCGCTACATGGAATTGTCATTTGAGAGAAAATGACAATAAAGATAATGAAGTTGTATATTCTTTAAAACAATATCACCAATAGTGGTGATATTGATGGGTCGACCAAAGAGTCTGTTCATTGGTTGATATCTTGATGATGTCAAATCACCAATCGCCGCAAGACGCGCGCAATAAGTGGTGACGAAACGTCGTCATACATTCAGTTATATTAACATAATTAAGTTAAGTCAAACAGAGAGACAGTGGTTAAAGACTTAATTATATTAATATACGAGTTCTACTTTTACCTTACCTACGCTTCCCCGTTTGCCTCGTGTACGTCTGTCGGGCGCACCGAAACCCTTGCGTTAAGTTCACGCAAGGGTGTGCCCCGTTACACCTGGTAGCACTTTTTAGTCCTTCCAAGGACCACAACATCCAACATGAACATGTTGGACGATGAAGAGACCTTTCACGCCACGCGTGAAGGGTTTAACCATTTGAGTGACATCGAATGGGTTGCGGTAGAACGAATGAGTTCCATTGTAGGCGAGTTCGACATTAGCGCCATGTTGGAGTCTCTCGACAGAGACCAACAACATGCCGCTATAGCCAAGTTCATTCAAAATGAACTTGTCGCCGAAAGGGAGAATGTAGCCTTGCTTCACCAGCAAGGCTCTCAACAGGCCGAGCAGTTGAGAGAACTCGGTGCTCAACAGACGGAGCTGTTGAGACAGCAGCAATTCCATGCTGCTGTGGGCGGGACGGCGCATGCGCGTCGTCCCGAAGTGATGAAAGTCGACATCTCCAAGTACAGTGGAGTCCCGGAGGACTCTATGTTTCTGTGGTTTGTCGAACTCGACAGAGCCCTAAGGGCTCGTCGCGTCGAAGATGAGCAAATGAAACTCACATTTGCTCAGACCCACTTGGCAGGGCGTGCCAAAACTTGGTCCCTGGGACTCGAGAGTAGCGACCCAAATGTGTTTAGGTCGCTAGATGACTTCAAGTCCCGGCTCAGACAAACGTTTGAGCCGCCACGGGCTGAGTTCAGGGCTCGTTCAGAGCTTTTGAAACTCAAGCAGGGTAAGCGTGATGTGCACGCTTACGCTCAACATATACGACTCCTTGCGAGTAGTATAACTGCAAAACCAGTTCATGAACACACGTTGATCACGGTGTTCATGCAAGGGCTCGCAGAAGGGCCCGTCAGAAGCCACCTGTTCCGCTTTGATCTGAATACGCTGAAAGATGCGATATCGACCTCGGAACAGGAAGACTTTAGCATGAGACAGGCTCATGCTCGCTCAAACTCTTACCGTCCATCGAGACGACAAGAGGTCGAAGGTCCAGAACCAATGGACCTCTGCTATGTTGAGAGCGAGAGACCTCGCTCTACAAACAACAAGCGATTGCAGAGGTGCAATCTCTGTCAGAAGTTGGGGCACTACGCATATGAGTGTAGTGCTCCACGCCCAGGACCAAACAGTACTGAGCGAAATGGACTAACATTTGCCAGAAAGGGCAATAGGCGTGGGATTTAGCGCTGTTGCGAAGCTGCAACAGCGAGACAGACCATCAAAAAATGGTCGGGGTCAGTAGGGGCGGAGCGCCCTACTGATCCAGCAACCTCAAGAGAACTTGCAAATTTCTTGACGAAATTTGCTCCAGATACACAATCATTATGTGTCTCTGCACCTGGTGATGACGTTTCGCTCATCATCTTAAAGTTAGAAGCGACAAATGATTTGTCGCTTCGTGCCCTAGTAGACTGTGGGGCGTCGAACAACTTTGTTTGTCGCCAGTCACTAGAGGGTCGTAGGATCAAGTTCGTTGAGCGCGACATTCCCCTCACGAGGATGACGGTACGCCTTGCAACAGGCGCATCGATAACCGTTGAGAAACGTGTAGTAGGAATCCACTACACGTTAGAGGGCGAGCAGTACGATGATGTCTTCATCGTATTGGATCTGGATGATAAATTTGATGTCATCCTGGGATTACCTTGGCTCAGAAAGTACGAGCCAAGGGTGAGCTGGCAGCATCGATCCGTGAAGATGCCTGCCGCTTGTTCATCAGATGGCCATCTGATGAACATCTTGGAGCGTCCACAAGCGTGTGGAGGTTCTGCGAGTGAGTGCGATGGCCCCACTCGCGGTACGGTCGTTATAACGACTGCACAAGACCTCAGTGTAGCTGATCACTACACTGTCGAGCAATCTCCCGGCGGCTGTACAGATGTATAGGCAGCACCGAAGGCTTACCACTCGATCAGGCGAAGTGGACCGGGACATGGAAGTTTACCTAGCGGGCAGCATCTTAGAAGTGAGAAACCTGTTGCCTCCAAGGGGCAATATGGTAATCCTAGGTCGACTGGAGAGTCGACCGTAGAGGATCGGTGCCTGACTGTGGTTGCACAGCCATAGACAGAAGACGTCGAGGGACTAAGTTCCCACGTACTTGAGGAAGGAATTTCTCAAGAGGCACTTGCTGAGAGGTCAGGGCCTCAGCAACCTGTGGAAGCAAGTTCCCAGGAAGTAACCGAGACGTTGAACGTCTTGGTTGATGACGGATCAAGCGTAGGCGCTTACACGCTTGATTTAATTGTGCCTTCTAAACAAACTTCGGAGATAACTCAGTTGCCCCCGCAAGAACCGAAACGGTTCTTGCGTGATATGCGCAGTGGTAAAGTCAAGCAGATATGTGTACTCGTGGCGGAGGACGAGTACGTTATCGATATTCGGTCGGCAACAGTATTTGCTGAGAACGAACGGGTTCTCAGCAGCTCATCGATTGACGTAAGCGTCATCAATGAGAAGACTCGAAATGAGCGATACACGTCTGAATCCTTGGAGTCGCTTCGGGCAAATCCTTTGTATAAGGATTTGATCGAATTCAAGGATGTGTTCCCTGAATCCGTACCTTGCGAGTTGCCTAAAGACAAAGGCACTCGACACGAGATTGAGATCAAGCCGGGCTCGAAGTATTGTGTCATGAAGCACTGGCCACTGCCTCGTGAACAAGTACTAGCGATCGACAAGTTCTTTGCCGATCGCTTAACAGCGAGAAATGTGAGGGAATCGACATCCCCTCACAGCTCTCCGATCTTCTGTGTGCGAAAGGCCACATGATGATGGCAGACAGTGCACGCCTTCAACAAGTTGAATGCTGCAACGGTACCGGCTCAGACGCCGATACCGAGGAAGGACATAATCATAGATGGCATGTCAAACAGTACCATCTTCTCGTCCATGAATCTGATGGACGGATTATATCAGATCCTCATGCGTGAACGGGACATCCCGTACACAGCAGTGAACACCCCCAGCGGTATGATGTGGGAAAGGCTAGTGGTGCCACAGGGGCTGAGTAATGCCCCTTCAACATTCAACAGATGTGTAACAAATCTGTTGAGACCGGTGCGGGATTTCGCACAGAGTTACTTTGACGATGTGTTCGTCCATAGCTGGGCTATGAACGGAAAGACGGACGTGGAGGGTCACAGAACACACGTTCGTCAGGTTATTCGACTTGTGCGCAAGCAGAAGTTGTATGTTATCCTGAAGAAGTGTGTATTCGCGGCTGGCGAAATACCACTTCTTGGATGTATTGTGGGTAAACACGGCGTACGCCCTGATCCCGAAAAGATCAAGGCGATCACTGACTGGCCAGTGCCAGTCGATGTAAAGGGACTAAGGAAGTTCCTCGGGCTAGCGGCGTACTTGCACAAGTACTCGCGCAATGACGCCGAGATGAATGTTCATCTTTCTTGCTTGCTCAAGAAAGATGTGAAGTGGTCATGGAACGCTGAGTGCCAGCGTTCCTTTGAGGGTATCAAGCAAAGCTTGATGCAATCGCCGATCTTGGCGATTGAAGATCAGAACAGACCATTTCATGTGGTCTGTGACGCCAGCGATTTTGCAATCGGCTGTGCGTTAATGCAGTTCGACGCAGATGGCGCGGAGCGCGTCATCTGTTATCAATCGCGTCAGCTGCAACAAGCTGAGCGCAATTACCCAGTGCATGACAAGGAACACCTTGCCCTGAAATATGCACTGGCTAAGTTCCGGGTCTATCAATTGGGAGATAGACCGTTCATCGTATATACGGGCCATGCGTCATTACGCACGGCCGTAAATAGTCCACACCTCTCGCAAAGGATAGAGAGGTGGGCGTCTTTCTTCGTGGAGTATAAACCAGGACGACTAAACGTCGTCGCTGATGCGCTCTCGCGCCGGCCCGATTTCGAGCCGGACGCCCAATTCAACAGTGAGGATAAGCCCACTGTTGCGGCACTGTCAGTCAGTGTCCCGTCGTCAAGTTTACTTGACGACGTACGAAAGGCATACGCAGAGGATATGATTCTCCTTCGTTTGATGGGTCGGTCACCTTGCGAACCTATCCCGGAAATTCTTGACGGATTTGTCGGCTCTATACCGTTCCTACTCGGATCGGTATAGTAAACGCAACGGACTGCTGTACTATACAGCAGTTGCCGACGACACGACTCGTGTCGTCGTTCCCGATCATGATGAATTGCATTTTCGTATCATGTTCGAGTGTCACGATGCCCCAACAGGCGGCCATCGTGGTAGAGAAAAGACTTAGATTACGGTAAGTCGTGACTTTTACTGGCCACGCCAGTATCTGTTTGTCCGCAAGTACATTCGTTCTTGCGAGGTTTGTCAACGGGTGAAGCCTAGTCCTTCATTCCGTGCACCGTTACAACCTCTGCTGGTCCCGGCAGAGTGTTTGAAGTCCGTTTCCATGGACTTTGTCTTCGGGTTTCTCGAAGACACTAACAATAATAATGGTATTATTGTGGTTTTGGATCGTTTTTAGCAAGATGGTACATCTTGCTGCAGTCCCAGAATCGATCAACGCCCACGGTTGTGCGCCTGTCTTCATCAACACGGTCTTCAGACCCCACGGGTTACCCCGTGAACTCGTATCCGACCTTGACCCTCGGTTCACAGCGGCATTTTGGCAAACCGTGTTCCGTTCTCTCGGAACACGATTGAAAATGTCCACTTCTGACCATCATGAAACAGATGGTCAGACGGAACGTGCAAACCGTGTCCTCATAGAGATCCTTCGAGGATACGTCCACTCCTTTTCAAGTTGGAGTGAGTTCTTGCCGATGGTCGAATTTGCCATCAATAATTCGGTGCATGCTTCCACACAGCACACACCGTTCTACGTGAATGGCTTACGCCACCTACGTGTGCCCACCATTCTAGAGTGTGACTCTTGGATAAGAGGGGGATGGTTCGCTCGAGCAAAACTGTTTTGGCTCTTGCTCATCACGTGTCGACGCTGACGTCGTCACGTATGATGCCGATGTCGATCAGGTCGACATCGATGAAGAAGATCACCTCAATAATAGCGACAAACCTATTATTGACTCGGATGATGATGATGATGCTGGTATATCTAGCATCGTCAACGATTATTCCAGCGAGGAAGAGGACAACCTCGCTGAATATAAAATTCTCCTTCTAGGAGTGCGCACAAAGCGCACTGAAAGGCAAAACAAAGAGTCAGCAGAGAACTTCCTGCTAACTCGAGGGGCGGTAGTCCGTTTCGTTCAGGACTCCATCGCAAATGTGTGGACCGTCAGAAACGGAACGCAGTCAAAAATGGAAGATCAAATGTTCTTTCACTTAAAATTAACGACCTAGTACTACTGTCAACGGCAAACTTACCTGGGCATGTAGTCACTAGTGTCGGCAGTAGTAAATTACTGCCGAAATACATTGGTCCCTTTCGTTTGTTGAACCCCAAGAGCAATGAATACACGATTGAGTCGCCTCTCAGGATGCGCACGCATCTTACGTTCTATGTTGGTCATCCCCGCCCGTACTATCAGTACGAGGCCTCTTGCGAGAACGTAGACAGCCGACACGCTCAAGAATCCTCAACAGATTCTTGTGAGCACAGACCAAACACTCAAGTTGGTCCTTCAGCGACGCGGCCTCGCGACGAGCCGAATCTAGCTCGTCGCGCTAATTATGATTCTCGCGTTCGCTCTCGAATTGAAGGGACGCGAAATCTGATCGGTATTTCTTCCGACCGGTACGGAGACGTCGTACGGTCGCCGTTGAGTCGTGCCGACGATCGAATTCGTCATCGACGTCCTCCCTCAACTCTGTCATGTAACGCTCATGGTTACCCAAAGTCTCCTGCAAGCCCGGCGGTTGAGCCTGATCTTGTCTTTCCACCGCCATCAGAACCACTATCGGATTCTCAAGGTGGTCTACGCTTTCACGTGGGGCAAATCTTGAGCCACCAGGAGAAGAATGGGGAGCGGACAAGTTATCTTGTCCGCTGCCGTGGGTACCAACCGTCGTATGACAGCTGGGAACCTCGATCCCAGCTGATGGCTGACGTTGAAGGTATCGTCCACCAGTATGACGAGACCCATCCGATACGTCCGAGGGCCCATCGGTAAACACGCGCCCCAGGCGCTTGTAGACGGATTGCAAGTTTGCAATCGCGTCACGCATCTCAGACGAGATGTGTGCCCTACCCCAGGGCGAACTTGAGGAATACACGTCCCTATGGCACGCTGCGAGTTGTCAACACAACTCGCACAAGGGTCACCCCATGTGAGGCAAGGGATGTCTGCTTCACTCGAGCAACAGTGCAACCGGTACCTTGAACCGGTTGGCGTTCGCTTTTCGAATCTGAGGCGTGTCGCCTCAAGTTTCTTAAGCCACCCTTCTCGTCCAAAATTCTTAACGTTTTGGACGAACGCGTTCCACGCAGCCAAAAGCGAGACCTTGTCACGCTTTTGGTTGCTGTTGTACCATCGATGTCTAAGGAAGACATCGAGATAAAATTCTTCCTCAGCGCGAAAGTTGTTCGCGCTGGAACTCAAGCCGTGAAGCTCAGTCGCATCGAATAAGGGTATTCGATGGCGTTGAATTGTCTCGTGAGACAAGCTATGGATGAGCTGTTCAGGCAAACGCCACGGCTTCAGCTCATCACGATTCACAGTGGTACCTTTGTCGGTATCACGGCTCCCAGATTGACGACGGCTCCCGCCATCGTCATCACGCTCGTGCGAAGACGCACGAGCCGGTGGTGGTAAGGAGTAATACTCCTCACCACCATGATCACCTCCATCATCACTGCTAAAAACACTGTGATGCAAATCACGAGTCCGTTCGTTCGGCAGTGGCCTTGGCGAATATTGAGGCGTCGTCGATGAGAGAGACGCCTCTTGAACATTGCCCGAGTCAGACACGTCTGACTCGCCAGAGTAGATGACCTCAATGTCGGGGTCATCATGTGCACGCGGTACCACACCGCGTGCACCTGCAGCACCTGTTGCTGCAGGCGGAGAAGGAGCAGCAGACGACGACGAATCGTCTGCCGCAGAGGCTATCACAGCACCGGGCTGTGGGGGCCTTGAGTAACCTCGCATAGACATGTTAACTTTGCGAGGTCAAGCGGAAAGTGAATGGAACGGACCAAACAAGTGCTTCCTGTCTCAATGGTGCCCAACGGGTGGCCGCCATATATTTGGTAGTCACACGGTGACTATTAGATAAGGGCGGGGTGATGCAACAGGGCAGCCCGTTACATGGAAATTGTCACTTGAGAGATAATGACAATGAAGAATATGAAGTTAAATATTCTTTTAACAATATCACCAATAGTGGTGATATTGATGGGTCGACCAAAGAGTCTGTTCATTGGTTGATATCTTGATGATATCAAATCACCAATCGCCGCAAGACGCGCGCAATGAGTGGTGACGAGACGTTGTCATACATTCAGTTATATTAACATAATTAAGTTAAGTCAAACAGAGAGACAGTGGTTAAAGACTTAATTATATTAATATACGAGTTCTACTTTTACCTTACCTACGCTTCCCCGTTTGCCTCGTGTACGGCTGTCGGGCGCACCGAAACCCTTGCGTTAAGTTCACGCAAGGGTGTGCCCCGTAACACCAGCAAGGTGAGCGGTGTTCCGAATGTCGATGGCTGTGCAACTAAAAAGTAATCGTTGGTACTGAGCAAGAGCAGTACTAGTGTTTTCAATTCTGTGCTAATTGGCAATTACATAATATTTTAAAATGGGGTGAGTCGTGGATAGCGTAAAGTGACTGAAGCATAGCGGCTCCCTTGTATATTATTGTTAAGACCTCATCAATTACTTTCCAATTTGCTATTTCGGGCACAGGCTGCCCCCCCGCAATTCCTACTTTGCTTCGTTTGTGTGGCGACTTCCTCCCAATAGTCCAACGGGCCACTTACATAATAAATCAGCTACATGTCGCTGTGCACGAGCACGTCGCTAGTAGCGATATCGCTAGGAATCCTAGCAGCAAGTACGTCGCCATACTGGAAGATGCTGTCAATGCTTGTTCGATGGGCAAGCTTACCACACTTAGACGCAACCGATAGTGTAACGGGGCAGCCCGTTACATGATATTGTCACTTAAGGAAAGTGACAATAAAGAATATAAGATGGATATTCTTTAAACAATATCACCAAAGTGGTGATATTGAAGGGTCGACCAAAGGGTCTGTTCATTGGTTGATATCGTGATGATATCAACCCACCAATCGCCGAAAGACGCGCGCAATGAGTGGTGACGA